>PISX010022807.1:0-31019 GCA_004024625.1 Mellivora capensis
TTTTTTTTTTTAATTTATTTATTTGTCAGAGAGAGAGGGAGAGAGAGAGCGAGCACAGGCAGACAGAGTGGCAGGCAGAGGGAGAGGCAGGCTCCCTGCTGAGCAGGAAGCCCGATGTGGGACTCGATCCCAGGACGCTGGGATCATGACCTGAGCCGAAGGCAGCCGCTTAACCAACTGAGCCACCCAGGCGTCCCTGTTCCACAATATTTAAAGTTGGTCAGTTGTCATATATATTTATATATGTGTTTTAAAAGGGAAATGGTTTCCTGATTATCTGCCTCTTATTTATGAGGAATATGAGTGCTAAAGAAATGCAGACAGATGTCTAGAGTACCTTAAAGCCTAGTTTGAGTTTTTATCTTGTTGGCATAGGAATTTACAGTGATTCATTGTGTTGTTTCTTTATTTAACTGGTTTCATTTTAAATGTATCCTTGCCCCAACAATGGTTTATTAGAACAGTATTCTGTTGAGTACAGGGACTAGTTTAACTTAACATCCAAATATCTGATTCTGTAGTTATTAAAAATCAATATAAACAACACCATTGTGTTGGTAATCATTTGGGGATACTTTTTAGTATGAAAATATTTGGGGGCACCTAAGTGGCTCTGTCCATTAAGCATCCAACACTTGATGTCCAACACTTGATCTCAGCTCAGGACTTGATCTCAGGGTCATGAGTTCAAGCCTCCCCTCCACCCAGTTGGGCTCCACGCTGGGCGTGTGACCTACTTACAAAATAATAATAATAATAAAATCTTTGGGGGCACCTGGATGGCTCAGTTTCTGGGTGTCTGCTTTTGGCTCGGGTCGTGATCCCAGGGTCCTGGGATCGAGCCCCCCATTGGGCTCCCTGCTCGGCAGGAGGCCTGCTTCTCCCTCTCCCTTTGTCTGCTGCTCCCCCTGCTTGCGCTCTCTCTTGCTCTCTCTCTCTGTCAAATAAATAAATGAAATCTTAAAACTTTGGTTATTATTTCTAAAATGCTGTTTATTTGTTTTTGATCTTTTCAGAATATAATTTGTCTGATAATACTGTTAATTATTGGGGAAAACAAAGAGCCCATCAGACGTGTTTGGATTTTCTTCTCATATTCTGAAGATTGGGATTATTTTGCCTGACTGAACATAATTTCTGAGGCTTTTCAAAATATAATACACAGAATAATTTTTTTTTTCTCTCTGCCTCTACCACATGAGCTCATTTGTCACTGGTAATTTTTTTTTTAGTGCATCCCACATGTCAAGCTGCTTCCTACGCAGAATAATGTCAAGAATATAAACCTGATTGATTGTGTATTTTGGGATAAATGAGGTACTCTTAGATACAGAATCATCTCAGTCTCATATGGCGTAGGCCTTCCACTATTGCTAGGATATTGGATGGAGCAGCCAAGAATGACTTTTTTCCTCCTATGTTACCAACCCGGAAGTTTCTGTGGGGAGAGAAATATTCCCTGCATTCAGAGAATGCTGTCATCATATGGAAAGTATAACTGGAAACAAGGAGAGAGGCAGTCTCAAAACACAGCGCTCGAGCCATAGATTTCATATATGCCAGGAGAAAATGTAGTCTAATTTTCATTTTGATGAGCTAGGTATGACTTTATTTTGAAATGGTTCTGGCATTTCTTTTACAACTGGAGATATTTTGTGTCCTTTCTTCTATTTCTCTTAATTTAAAATTTCTGTGTCTGCCCCTCTATGTAAAAGATTGCCAAGACCCAGAATAGTGTGGTTTTGATGAGAGTAGTTGAAAGTGTTTGTTATTGATGTTTTAAAGAATCCCTTTATCAAAAATAATTGGCCACTAATGATGGGGTTCATTACGTCATTCTCTAGAATCCGAAGATGAATCTGGGTGGAGAATGAAGGGCAGGGAAGCAAGAAGAGGATGTTAAGTGTTCAACATAAATGGCTGGAATGGCAGAGCAAGTGGGAGATTTTATCTCTTATAGTCTATGGGGAATATTGAGATCTTATTTCTCTTACAATTTAGAACACTTAATAGATACATTCAAACTATATGTTAGATTTCTAAACCACAGAAGTTATCTTTAATCTATGGTTACAGTTTACTTTTTTAAAATTAAAATTAGTACCAATTTTGTGTTTTATCTGTACTATTATTTTATATTGTAACTATTTTTTTTATCTTAATCTATTCTTCAAAACAAATTTAACAAAATTTATGTTGATTACATTTCAGGCTGAACCAAATTCATATTAAAGGATTTTAGGAATGAGGGGGAGAGACATAAAAAGGCAGTGAGTAAGACACAGCTGGATTTTCAGATCCTGGTTAGAAAAATCAGCTTTTGACTGAAAGCTGAAAAAATTTTATGTTTATTATTGAAGAAAAGTAAATTCAAAGACCTCACAAATATCTTTTTAAAGTCTGCTCCAAATTGAAAGGTAGCACTTCCTCTTAGGAACTTAATTTGCCTGGAAAATGTAGACATTTTAAGGCGGTTAACTGCTTCTGGCTCCTCAGTGACCTTATCACTGCTCATTTATCTTCTATGTATGAAAAGTACTCAACATCTCAACTCCACCTATTTTTCCATGGTCACATGAAGGCATCGGTTTCTGAGTATATTCTAGACTATTTTTTGGCTTTGGTTTTGGTGTTTTTCTTTTTTTCCTTCCAGATTTCACTCTACATGGGATTTAAGAACTGAATTCAATTTGACACATCACTCTTCCACACCAAATTCCCTTACAAACACTTGTGGGACAAATATCTCAAGATTTTTCTACATGGGTTATGGGTACAATATTAGAAATTACTTTTAGCCAGTATGAAAAATATACTGTGGATTGATTTAATAATATGTTTACTCAACAAACATTTATTGAGCCCATATTCCATAACCAGGTACTGGGAGTACAGAGGTAAATAAGATGTGATTCCTGCCTCTGAGGAGTAGCTCATTGTTTGCTTCTAAAGTCTTAAACTGGGGTACAAAGAAATAAGAGGCTGAACTAGCTGGTCCAGATAAGGTCGTTTAACTCCTGGATTTGAAAAATAATGAACTGTAGAGACAAAACGCAAATTGTTGGGTGTTATATTCTATTTGTCTAGAAAAGCTTGAAAAATAAAATTCAAGTAAACAGTAGAGTTTTTTTTCTTCAGAGGGTTTTACAGTGATTATTAAATGTTTTAATAAACATTTCCCCAGGGACTATTATGTGCAAGCCTCATGCTCAACACTAGGGATATGAATGTATAAGATTAAGTATTTCATTCTCTAGGAAGACCATGAGAGGGAGAGAGCTATATGAGTAATTACCATGTGGCAGGGGTAGACATTTTATTACCAAATTTTGTACCAACTGATACCTCTTGGTTGCGATGACACGAGGGAATAAAGAGAGACTAAGGCCAGGAAGCCAGAAGTCACTAGATGACTGAGGGAAGCACCAATTCTTGTTTAGGAGAATCTTTCAAAAGCTCTTCTTATTTTTTAGATCATATATCAGGAATTTCAATGATAAAATACCAAGAGAAAAATCAAAATACATCATAAAGCATGAAAATATTTTTGTTACAAAGAGGCATTTTGGTTATCATAACAAAACCTTGTATCTTGGTGCTGTCTTATAGCTGACCCTCTAAAGAGATTTTCCATTGGGAGCAACTTCCCCTTTTGCAAATAAAGAAAGTAAATAAGGAAAGAGTAAAGGACCCTCTGTAGTGATACCACCAACAATGGTAGTCTGTTTGCTCTATTCTAATTGGGTACATCTATAAGTTTGGTTGGAAGGTCCTTAACATTAGAACCAATAGCCTTGTGGGATAGAACTGTTATTTGAGATGGCTTGATGATGCACAGAATTAGGAAACAGCACTTCTATAGGAGATACATACTAGCTTTTTAAATTTCATTTCTTGGTTAGTTGAAGAGGTTGGTATTATCCTTTCATATTCCTTAAACATCTTTTAAAAAGATGAAACGCTTAAAGAATTTTTTGTGTCTGTGCTTTAGTTCTGTTTATGAGCTGCCGTGCTCTTTTCAGTTGGTATCATGATCAACTCCTAGAATCCTGTGCATCCAGCAAAGGGTTCCTGTTTGGCAATTACACCCAGTTTGGGTTCCTTTTACTTTCTGTTATTTATAAACTTTCAAAATTGATTATTAACTTTTTGGTTATTTCAGAGATAATAGTTTTAATTACTAAGTATACACTTATTTTTCCTATTTGAGATTTTCTTTGTTACACTACTTTTGAAATTAAAGGTGTTTGTAGAGTACTTAAGAGATTCAAAGCCTTGAATCTTCTAAGTAGTACTTGGGTATGCTTTTTTGTTTTTTAACTATATTTAAGGCTCGTTATTGCTCACTTCCATGTGCTAGAATTTCACCTATTATAGACCAAGAATTATTTCTCACCATTTCTGTAAGAGTAGCTTAAAGGGTGAGTCTAATTTATTTTTAGTGATATTTGTCATTAGATCAGAGTGGCTATTAAATTTCAAAGCATTATCATAGTGATTATGATTATTGCTACAGCTGGAGGCAGTGTTCTGTGTAACCTATTAGGGTATTAGTCTTCTTGGTTCTACTTTTGAATTAAAGTTTATAGTTTTGCCATCATCAGAGAGTTTATAGAATATCAGCTGCATTGTTAGGAAGTACCACCTGAGACTGATTGGTGTAGCTTCCTGAAGAACCTGTTGACAGTCGGGAGGCTTGTGGGAGACATTTGTAAAGGAGTGTTGCAATCTAACAGTGTCTGACATGATCATAAATTGGGAAGGGATCGAGTGAGATTTGTGTTACTATGCCATGTTTTTGCCAAATCCTTAAAGGGGCCTTAGAATTAGTATTTAGTCCCACATGTAAATTAATATGAGAGTCATCCTCATCATATCCCTTGTCAGAAAATCATCCCATCTTTTTCAGATACCTCCAGTGGGGAGCTGACTGCCTACCTGAGATCCCATTCTGTTGTAGGACAGCTCTGTTAGAAATTTCCCCCTGTAGTGTCCTCTTCAGTTACTACTCCGTATTGAAAGTTCATGAAAACCTAGTATAAAGGGTTTCTGACAAGGGTAGATTCTGAGGTGGTTTTTGGGTTTTTTTTTGTTTGTTTGTTTGTTGGTTGGTATCATTTAACATTTACCAACTGTCTTTTGCCCATTTCAAAAAACTTTTAATTTCAAAATAGTTAAATACTCACAGGTAATTGCCAAAATAGTACATAGGGTTGCTGTGTACCCTTCTCCCAGTTTTTCCCAATGGTAACATCTTATGGAACTGTACTATAATAGCAAAACCAGGAACTTGGTATTGGTACAATCCATAAATGGAATAATATAGTGTGGCCTTGGAGGCTGGAGTTTTTTCACTAAGGATAATTCCTTTGTAATCTATCCAAGTTGATTACATGTATCAATAGTTATTCTGTTTTTTTTTAAATTTATTTATTTGTCAGAGAGAGAGAGAGCGAGCGAGCACAGGCAGACAGAGTGGCAGGCAGAGGCAGAGGGAGAAGCAGGCTCCCCGCCAAGCAAGGAGCCCGATGTGGGACTCGATCCCAGGACGCTGGGATCATGACCTGAGCCAAAGGCAGCCGCTTAACCAACTGAGCCACCCAGGTGTCTCTATTCTGTTTTTTTAAATCACTACTGATGTCTTTTCTAGGGGCCACAGTAAGTATTTGTCTAACTATCTGAACAACATTTAAAATATTATTAAAGTGATTAATTTACATTTACAGAGCTCTTAAATTTGAATTCACCTGTTACCCAGTATATAAGAAATCTCATCTTTGACTATTTGTTGCTTCAACTGTTAGGGTTAATAAGGAGTCCAAGAGTATTAGGAGAGCCCTTTCTTCTGTCTGTTTCTAACCAGCCCTGGGGTCTCATACTACTCATTCAACCCCTTTTTGTTACTTCTTTTGTGACCAAGGGCTGTCCACCTGAAAGGATGATTATGTGGATGAAATGAGACATAAAAGTCAAAATAAAAATTTTTCTATACCGTGTCAAACCAGAATTAATTTGCAAGGTAAATTGTTAACCCGTGATTGTGTCTGGTGTAATGAGACTGACGATTGGAGTTTGTTTTTTTTTTTAAAGATTTTATTTATTTATTTGACACAGAGAGAGATTACAAGTAGACAGAGAGGCAGGCAGAGATAGAGGGGGAAGCAGGCTCCCTGCTGAGCAGAGAGCCTAATATGGGGCTCAATCCCAGGACCTTGGGATTATGACCTGAGCTGAAGCCGGAGGCTTTAACCCACTGAGCCACCCAGGTGCCCTGAGTTGTTTTTTTTTTAAACTTGTCTTTATTTTCCAACTTTCCTATAATGCATACATATTTTATCTTTGTTTTTCTACTTATAAAAATAATGCATACTCATTAAAAATTGAATCATAATTAAAAATACAAACACTAGAAAATGAAAGCCTACAGAAATTCCTCACCTAAAGTTAATTATTATGAACCATTTGTTGTATGTTTTGTTTTTCTGTTCATGGAAGAAGCTTTTGTTATTAGTACTAAAATAAAACCAGGGACTTGCTGTGCACATTGTTTTACATCTCTTTTACTAAGGTTTCTTGAATATTTTTTCCTGTCTGTACAGGTGACCTTATTAGCTGTGTGGTTATTTCAGTGTGCACATGTACTATTCATTCATTTACTCAGTTACTTCTCATTGAATGCCTGCTGTGTTCAAGGCACCATGCTGGGGAAACTGTGATGAATAATACACGAGGCTTACATTTTAGAGGGAAGATAGACATTAATAATGATTAATTTCTTAATTGATTATTTGATACAAATGTGATATTGACTAGGAGAAGGAGTATCAAGAGCTATGTAAGTGCCTGTTTGGGCACTAGGCCTAGTATAGGAACCAAGGAGGAACTCCCAAAGTGACTTCTGAGCTGAACTCTACGGTTATGTGTGAATTAGGAAACGACTGGTGAAAGAGTAGTGTATTGATGAATATATATGCATCTAGATATTTCAGTATGTGGCTGGAAGGCCATATAGTAAAATGGCAACCATCTTTTTTTTTTTTGGTGGTATCATTTTTTTTTTATTCTGTATTCTGTACAGAATATTCTGTAGTCTGATTTGTCTACAGTGAACGTGTGTTTATCATTTAGCTAAAATAAAAAGAAAAACCAGAAGTGTTGAATGACCATATTGTACACCTGGAACTAATATAACACTGTATGTTAACTAACTGGGATTAAAAGCTTTAAACAACAATTGGTGCATTAAAAAAAAAGAAAAAACATAAATGTGTTTGATGTATGAGTACAGATGCTCATAGAGGAAAGCAAAACTGATAAAAGATCTCTCAGTGTATCAATACTGTGGTGGCATTATAGGTAGCTACTGTATTTCTAACAGTCTTTAAGAGAAGTATTAGCTTTACAGAAAAATTGAGAAGATGGTACAGAGTTACCATACATTTTCCCTGCCACATGCAGAATTTTCCCTCTTCATATCTTACAATAATTTGGTACATTTCTTATAACTAATAAACCAATACTGATAAGTTATTATTAAGTTCCCATTGTTTATCCAAGTTTCCTTAGCTTTTACTTAATATCTTTCCACAATCTCATCCAGGATACCACATGGCATTTCTCTTTAGGTTCCTTTTAGCTGTGACACTTTCTTATATTTATTTTTGATGTCTTTGACAGTTTTGAAATCTCCTGGTGTGTTGTAGAATACCCCTCTTGTGGGCTTTATATATTTATCTCGTGATTATACTGCAGTGTGGGTTTTGGGGAGAAAGCTGACAGAGGTAAAATGCCAATCTCATTGCATCATATCAAGGGTACCTACTATCAACATGAATTATCACTGTTGATTTTAGCCCTGATTACCTGGCTGGAGGAGTTAGAGTTTCCCAGGTTCCTCCTGCCTTGTGGAGTTGCTTTGCCTGCCTTGGTTTCATACACTGCTCTTTAGGAGGAAGTCTCTGTGTAGAGTCCATACTTAAAGGGTCAGAGTTATGCTTCAGTTCCTTGAGGGCAGAATATTTACATAAGTTATTAGGAATTCTTCTGCACAGGAGGTTTGTCTTTTTTCTTTATTTTATTTATGTATTTAATCATGAGTGTGACCTCATGGAGATTTATTTTATCCTTTGGGTTTTAACTGATACTATATTTTATTGTTCATGTTATTCCAGCTTTAGTCATTAGGAGTTCTTTCACTTGCCTCTTTGGCCCTTGGATATACTCCATCAACAAGGTTTTGTGTTTGTGTTTTTTGTAAGTATTTCCTTATTTTCTGGCACTACAGGTTGCTCTAGACCCACTGTGTGTTTCCTGCCACAGACCTACAATCAGCTATTTTCCAAGGAGCCTTGCTTCCTTTTATTGGAAAATAGAATTAGGAACCAAGATCTTCGTACTATTGTATTTTTCTCTTACTATTTTTTTTTTTTCTAGTACTGGTTCTCCCTCACCCACCTCCCGCCTTTCCCCTTAAGATTTCTGGTATGTAATTCAAATATGAATTCCAACATGGCAAATTTAGATAAACCCATTAAATACCCATTTCCAATCACCTTCTCCCTCTTTTCCTTCTTCCTTAGACCCCTTTCAGCCAGGGTTGACCCTGTGTCACATTGCTGGGCAGAGGGATATTTAATACAAATCTCCTGGGAAGGGCTTTCTTTCCAAAACCAAGTGAAATCCTGAAGGGATGTACTTTTGGGCCCTTCATCCTCTCAGGAGAATGGAATTGATATATTCAATTCAATTCAGTTCAGTGTGAATATAAAAGCAAATGCTAGGGAATGCACAGTAGGGAGAAAGAAGGGACCTTATTCTTTGATGTCACTGCTGACCTATATGGTTAAACCATTGCTGGTCTGCCCAGCTCTGGACATTTTTTGCCTAAAATAAAATAAACTTCTGTATGTTAACTATCGTTACTTGTTTTTTTGGTAATTGCTGCAGCCGAGCATACAGTCAGTTTAGTTGATTTAGATATCAGCTTGGTTGGCACAGTTACTGTTAATTTACTTAAGAGATATTTGTTGAAGGCGCCTGGGTGGCTCAGTTGATGAAGCGACTGCCTTTGCTAGGTCATGATTCTGGAGTCCCAGGATCGAATCCTGCATCAGGCTCCCTTCTCAGCAGGGAATCTGCTTCTCCCTCTGACCCAACTCCCTCTTATGCTCTCTCTCTCTCTCTCTCTCTCATTCTGTCTCTCTCTCTCAAATAAATAAATAAAATCTTTAAAAAAGAAACAGGAAATGTTTGTTGAGGACCTAACGGGTGTAAAGCTTCATAATACAGAGCAAAAAGAGAGAGGAATTCTTGATATCATCCAGTTCCCATGGGACCCAGGTTTAATAATTGTATGCAGGATAAAATAATTACATGGGTAACTATAATTAGAAACAGAATATTTTCATATTTTGTCATTTGGTTGGTCACAATACCCGTCACTTTAATTTATCTTACTGTATTCTCTGTGTCTGCAAATGGTTTGGCAATTTAGCCGGTTCCAGGACAGAAACCTAAGTATGGTCCTCGTCCCCTCCTTTTCTCTAACTCTTCACATCCATTTGGTTTTCATTTGGTAGCCTGTTTGCTTACCTTATAAATTTTTTTGGTCCCATCTTCTTTAATTCCTTTGCTTCTCCACTAGTTTTGACCCTTAGACTCTTCTCTCGTATACAACGTTACAGCCCTTCATGTCTCATTCAAAAGGCAGATGAAATCTTGTTTCTCTCTCCAGTAAAATTGTGTGCTGGCTTTGCATTGTCTCGAGTATAAAGTTCAAATTTTTTTCTCTTAAAAGCCCTGTAGGCAGTGTTCCCACACACAAACCACTCTGCAGAAGACACCCCTGACTTCATTCCAAACATCTAACTAATTCCATCTTTAGTTTTCTGTGTTCTTATTTATCTCAGCACATTTCTTCAACCGGAGATTCTTGCTGCTCCCAATGCCTTTTAAACCTTTAAGATAGAGCTGTTTTTCAGAAGACCTTCCCTAATTCTCACACTGTCCCTCTCAGAAATCTCTGTATTCAGCCTCTGTTAACACATAAACTGGCCGTTGGGGCGCCTAGGTGGCTCAGTCCGTTAAGCAGCTGACTTTGGCTCAGGTTGTGATCTTGGAGTTCTGGGATCAAGCCCCACGTCAAACTCCCTGGTCAGAGGGGAGTCTTCTTGTCCCTCTTTCTCTTCCTTTCCCCCGATTGTGCTTGCATGCTCTCTCTCTCTCTCTCTCTCGCTCTTGCTCTCTCTCTAATAAATAAATAAAATCTTAAAAAAAAAATAAACTGGCTGTCATATTTTGTTCACCTTTAAAATAAAACAGCGAGTTATTTTACCAACCAAATGGCTTTATTCAGGAATAGCAGAAGAATTGCAATTTGTGACACGCAAGCTATGACAAACCATAGACGAGTCCGGAGGTCCAAGGAGAGGAATGTTTCATTATAGAGAAAAGGAGGAAGTTGGAAGGGACTGCTTTGAAGGAAAGTCTGTGTGAGTTCAGGATGGTAACAGTTTCTTGTTGGCTGAGTTGTGGTTATTTTCTTACTGGCTGAGCTTGTTGGTGGGCCAGGAGAAAATTTTCCTCCTTGCTGAAGTAGCAAAGTAGGCTTCTTCCTGTTCAGATACAAGGTATGTCTCTTCCTGTTGGGTTATAATTGGTGACAAGTAATAGGGCTGGAGAGCTTTCCCTTCTGGCCTCTAGTCTCAGTTTTAAATGAAGTTTCCCTTATTCGCTTTCACAATTTGAAATACCTCTTGAATGCATGTACTTTCCATCTCCAGTACAACCCTTTGTTCTAGACTATCATTGTTAGAACCTATTGAAATGATCTCTCTGCTTCTACTTTGGTAACTTGTAAAATACATGCTTTACCCAGTATCTGGTGATCTTTTCAAACCCCAGATCTGATCATTATGTCACTGTGTTTAAAAATCCCTCAGGTTTACTGATGATCTTAGCCTAAAAATTAAATCCTAACGTGGCCTGTAATGTATGTCATACGTTAGTTCCTGTGTATCACTTTTCTTGTCTCGCTTAGTTTCTTTTAATTCTTTAAATGTGCTCTGCTTCCTCTTAGCTCAGGGCCTTTGTACATGTTTCTCCTATCTGAAACATTTATCATTTAAATACCTTCAACTCTCAACATTTGCTCAGGATATCCTCACCCAGATCTACAGCAGATTTCTTTGTTGTATCTTTCACTTGCTCTGTCTTTTGCATAAACTTGTAGAGTTGAACAAGGTGGAGAGCATATAGTTGCATTTAATTTTCAAAAATGATTATGGCTCCTGTCTTTAAAAGTAGTTTTTCTGCATCCACCCCTCTGGAAACCTTCATTCCTTGTATACAAACTGCTCATTTCACTCATTCCATTAGGTTCCTGTCCTGTCTGGAGTTCATGATAAATTCCTTAAATACAGGTCTTGTCAGCACCCTACATTCTTTTGTTCAAAATATTTTTTTACAGCCTAGTGATTTTTTTCCTCTCCCAATTTTTTAGTTTTGTTTGTTTTGTCTGTCAATTTTTGGTAAGAAACCCACAGAGAAAGTTAACAATCATTTGCTTTGTTCCAGAAAGTTTTGAGTAGTATAAGCTGCACTGAAATGGGTACTCTGACTGCGCCAAGAGCATAAGGGATTTTCAAAGCACTGACTCAGGGTCAGCATTCTGTTCCTCACTCCCCTGACCCTCAGACCCAAAACCTCACAGTTAGAACATTGTATGATTTCACGAACTGCTGACAAATATCTAGATGTCATTCTGACTTTAAACATACACCACAAAGTCATAGACTCAGGAGACTCAAGAGTGAGAAGAGGCTTTAGAGGTCATTTACTTTTAATCCCGCCACCTCTCTGTTCAAGGTCATATGGTTCCTGAGTGTTCTGTACCACCCACATACAAGAGTTGTCTTTTATACAGTGAACGCAAACCGTCCTCGCTACAATGTTCATCTACAGTTTTCATTTTTGGCACTGTTTGTGGAATGACTGTGTATATTTGAAGACAGCTATTATGTCTGTTCTAAGTAGCTTTTCTCCAGGAAGAACAGCTCCAGATCCTGATGTATCATGGCTTCAATTTCTTTTAACATCTTATGAAAATTTATAAAATTTTGCTTTTTGAGTGTTTTTGATTATTTACCGCTCTGTCCCCTTTCTATTAGTGTAAATGATAAAGATGATTGCAAATAAAACAAGTTGATAAGCTTAATAGCAACTGCAAAATATGCAAGAACAAATTAGTTGAGAGAACGTGTAAAATACAATTTGGTGTTTATCTTACAGACCAGAAAAAGCTATTTATTCATACTTTTTTGGGTGGATTAAATAGCGGGTGGAGACAGAGGACATTTGGGTGATAGAAACTGGTATAGGGGATGATTTATCTGATGAATGACCACTTTCTTTGCTTTATTATACCATTACATTTGCATATCATTATCATTTTCAATCTGTGATCAGCTGCTCAATTTCATAAATGCAGTGTATCTAGTTGGCATTTTCCCTATCAGGACATGTAGACTGCTATTTTTCTGGATCTATAAAGGTGTTTTTTTCCCTTGCTGAAAAACACACATTCTACCGCGAATTATAATATGCAGCCTTACATTGTCTTTCCTCCTGTCTGTGCAAAAGTATGGATTTACCACTGGCTGCCTGAACTAGAGGTTAAAAGTAATGATGACAGCTGAACTTCCTATGAACTGCAAAGCCCTGAGATAATTTGTCAGGGATTTCTAAGGTTTTCTCTTTTAACTTTTCCTTTATCTTACTCTGGGATAAAACCCACATAAATGAGAGAAGACATATTCATCTTTGATAATGATATAGAAACTTGTACCTTTCTGTTCTTTTGCCACTCCAATGCTGAACTATTAATATCATATGAAAATTATAAAATGACTTTATAATTATTTCCAAATAAAATTGAAAAGAAGCATTGTCTTCCTATTACCTGATATTTGTGGTTTTACCTGTACTCCTGAACTTGAACATTTCAAATGTAATTGATATCTTTCCAAATGACAGCTTTTTCTGGTGTGGGGGGGTTCGTTTTGATTTTTTTTTTTAAGATTTTATTTTTAGGCGATGCCTGGGTGGCTCAGTTGGTTTACCATCTGCCTTTGGCTCAGGTCATGATGCCAGGGTCCTGGGATGGAGCCCCGCTTTGCTCTCCCTGTTCTGCAGGAAGCCTGCTTCTCCTCCTCCCATTCACCCTGTTTGTGTTCCCTCTCGCGTTGTCTCTCTGTCAAATAAATTAATAAAATCCTTAAAAAAAAAAAAAAGATTTTATTTTTAAGTAATCTCTACACCCAACATGGGGCTCGAATTTACAACCCTGAGATTAAGAGTCTCCTACTCTACCCACTGAGCCAGCCAGGTGCCTCTTATAGTAAAACTTGTACATGATGTCTTCTTGTTGACCCAGCTTTGAACAGAAGTTTAGTGTTAATAGCATCTTCTCCAATAATTTAGCTTTTTTCCCTCCTTTCTCATTCTAATATTTGTTGAAAGGTGTAGGACCAGAAAAGGTCCTTGAGTAACATAAACAAGCTTTTAATTAAGGGGTAATGCCTATGGTTCTGGAGTATGTGAAGTGAAACAGAGGTGCTTAATCAGCCTCAGAAGCTATTTACTGCTTCATAAACTTCAGTGCTCAGTGTCATAAATATTATTACTGTTCCAGGACTCCAGAAAAGCAATGTAATATCAAAAGTGATTTTTTTCTATAGTTAGAGTATGGAAGATTGGCTTCCTAATAGAATTTTGTAATGAAGCTAATAGTTGGGAAAAGCATACATACCTGAAATTTTTAACTGAGGTGTTATCAGAAGGGACTTAAGTAACAAATGAGGGATATGTTGAAATGAAGCAGAGAAGGAAAGGCATTATCATTATTAATAAGGCTGAAGTTATATTGAGGAATAAGTTACATAATATTGCCATGTATTTATTGAGCACCTCCTGTGGGGCATGGAGATGCTTTACATACATTATCTTTATTCATTATAGCCCTGTAAACTCAGTTGGTTCTAGTTTTAGAATGAGGACACAGAAACTCAGTGAGTTTGTCACACAGTTGTATCAGGTTACACTTTTACTCCTCCACTACGTCAAATTGCTTATCAGAAACCTTACATTTAAATAAAAATTTTTATATTCATTCTGCTGAATACCTACTAGTATACCTGAAAAATTAATGCTATGTTAATTCTTAAATCTTTAACCTTTTATTTTTTCCATATTCAGCATTTATTAAGCAGCTAGTATATTCCTTTTTTAAAGATTTTATTTATTTATTTGACAGAGAGAGAGATCACAAGTAGGCAGAGCAGCAGGCAGAGATGGAGGAGGAAGCAGGTTCCCCGCTGAGCGGAGAACCTGATGCGGGGCTCAATCCCAAGACCCTGAGATCATGACCTGAGCTGAAGGCAGAGGCTTAACAACTGAGCCACCCAGGCACCCCTAGTATTTTCCTAATATTAAGTATTATGAGAGCTGTAACCAAATATGAAGACCTTATCTGTAAACCCAGAGTTTAAAAACTGATAAATATTCCAGCTTTATATACACAGAATTTTAAAGAGACCTCAAGCAGAACAAGGTTTTTTCCCCCAATATTTTGTGATTGTTGGCCAGACCCCTTCCAAATTGTCCCCCTTCTGTTTAGATAGGGAAGTGCACATAAAAGCTAAAATTCAATCCAAATGATGTCTGTGTGATCCAGTTTATGTGGACAAATAAGGAAGGAGTTCATAGTCTGATTGAAATTCTTTGATAGAAAGGAAATCCTGTGCCGTGAGAACCTAGAAGAGGTAGTTACCATAAGAACTTCTGAAGCAGGAAAGGTTTTACAGAAAAATTGTTATTGGAGTCAAGAAAAAAAATTTAAGCTGGTCTATACAGAATCAAAGAGAAGGCTTTTGTTAGGATTATAACATTTTACTAACCTAAATGTTTATATCTATCACTTGCTTATACTGTTATTTCCTTTGTGAGCTACTGTTATTCTGTAGATCTTTTATTCCAGTAATGTTTTAAAAAAGATCCTACATTCTATGTGAAAATGTAAGCAGTAGGAGTTAAAAAGTTCAAATAGTTGATGTTTGTTTAAGAAAAGTTGCTGATCATCATGTCCACTTCCCTTGTTTTGCTCGCAAAGAAGCCAAGACCCAGATAAACTGTAAAGTGCTTGTTTTCAGATACTTATAAACCTCAGACCTGGGAATTGGCTTGGATTATAGCCGTGGTTTTGTCCTGAAGCTAAAACTCTAGTTGAAGAATGCGTGAGGTTGGTGATAGTTTAATAATAAAAAATAATTTATATTTCCCTATATTGTTTTTCTTCATTGGCTTTGGGGGAGAAGTGATTGAAGAAATGTGAAGTAATAGAAGTATCCAAGATGGAATATAGATGATAATTTATTTAGGTAAAAAATGGGGAACCTTTATTTCAGAAAGTTCAGCTTTTTAAAGTGGAGTCACTTAATTTCTGAAGATGTTTATGTACATGCCATCTTTTTAATGCATACTATAACGTGAAGATGGCAAATTTAATAAAAAGCCCGAGTATGTGAGGTAATAGTGGCAATAGAATTTGTAAGCTCAGATTTATTCATAAATTATTCTTTTAACTGGCCTTTTAACTGAAGTGAAATTGATGGGGAAAGCATGAAGTTATGGAGAGTTTGGAATAGGGATGCCTTTGGGTTGACTGTGATTATCATAATGTATTTCAACCTTGAAACTGAGCCCTGGATGACAGAAGAAGGCAGCTTAGACATAAGAAAATGCCAGAGAGACAAAATAACCTTCAGCTAGTCTATAAAAGAATGATTAAGCAGTTCCAAATGTAAATGCCATATTCTATCACACAGCCATTTCCAGGGATTTTAAATGGCCATAACTGTTCTTTTTCTGGATCTAGAAAGGCACTGCAATTCTGAATGGCAGAAGAAAATATTTGGAGCCTGCTGCCAGCCTTCTAGTTGCTTTACCCGGGAGATAGTGTGTACAAAAGCCAAATTGTTTCTGAAGGACAATGTAAATGATATAAGAGCAAAGGATAAAAGGTACCCTCAGAATTTCTGTAGTTAAGTCCAGTTGAGGGTTTAGAATTTGAGGTCTTACTGATTATATCACTTACTCCTTTAAACTCTTACTGACTAGGTCCTCTTCCTTCACTTTTCTTCAAATACTCAAAAAGAGAAAATGGCTAAACGAGAATGTACATGATAACTGCCATTGTAACATGCCATATATACGAATATTTCCTAGTGAGAACAACCTACAGCATATATAAAATGAAGATGTTAAATTATTTCTAAGTCCCTTTTTTGTAAAATTCTTACCAAAACACTCATCTATTGCACTATTCTAAGTTTTAGCCATCTCCACTGAATTATACCCTATCAATCAGATTAATTTCCAGAAGACCCTACATTAAATATCTACTCCTTTGTCATTTAGTGGGTCTACAAAATTGAGTACAAATTTTGTTTTTTTCCTACCTATCTTTATAAATCACCCCCCGGCTTATACTTGTTTAGTGATTTCGAATTTGCATGTAATTTTTCCATGTATTGTCATTTCATCATGATAATAACCCTGTATAGTGCAGGAAGTACTATACACATGTACAAATAAGTACCAGGTCCCAAGTATGTTAGGTGATTTGTATGAACAGTTTTCTCAAACTTTTTAGTCTCAGGAAATCCCATTTAAAAAGCACCCTCCAAAAGAAATGCTAAGGTATAGATCTGAGAAAATATATATAGATCTAGAGGTGGAAAAACTATAAAACACTGATTTAAAAAAATCAAAGATCTATATAAATGGGGAGATGATCTCTTGTGGATTAGAATACTTAATATTGTTAAGATATCAGTTGTTTCCATTTTCCCATTTTAATCTATAGACTCAACCCAGTTCCAGTCAAAATCCCAGTAAGCTATTTTATAGATATCATCATACTAATTCTTAAGTTTATATGGAAAACAAAAGACCTAAGAAGGCCAACACAATACTGAAAATGAACAAGAAAATGAACAGAGTTGGACTACTCACACTACCTGATTTCAAGACTCATATAAGGCTACGGTAACTAAGACAGTGTTATTGGCAAAAGAACAGACACATAAATTAACAGGACAGAATAGAGACTCCAAAATAAATCCACACAAATCTAGTCAACGATCTTTGACAAGAGAGCAAAGGCAATTCAATGGACAAAGGATAGATAGTCTTTTCAATAACTAGTGCTGGAACACATGTAATAAGTGAACCTAGGCACAGACCTAATGATTTAAGTAATAGGTAACGCAAAATAATCATATACAGATAGTAACATGAAAAACTATAATACTTATTGAAGAAGACATAGGAGAAAATTGATATGACTTGTGGCTTTTGCAATGAGTTTTAAAATACATTAATAAGAGAATGCCTAGGTGGCTCAGTCAGTTAAGTGTCCAATTGTTGATTTTGGCTCAGGTGAGGATCTTAGGACTGTGAGATTGAGCCCCACATGAGGCTCCATGCTGGATGTGGAGCCTGCTTAAGATTCTCTCTCCTCTTCTCCCTTGGCCCCTCCCCCTCTTTAAAAATAAAAAGTAAAAATAAATAAATAAAACACATTAGTAATGTGATCCAGGGAAGAAAAGAAATGGATAAGTTGGGCTTAGTTAAAATTGAAAACTTCTGCACAATACAAGACACTGTTAAGAAACTGAAAAGACAAGCCACAGATGGGGAGAAAAACTTGCAAGACACGTCTGATAAAGGATTTGTATCTAAAATATATAGAGAACTCTTAAATCTCAATGATAAACAAATAAACTCAATTGAAAAATGAACCAAAGCTTTGAAGAGACATTTCATCAAAGAAGATGTATAGGTGGCAAATAAGTATATAAAAGATATTCAACATCATAGATCATGAGGAAATTTCAAATTAAAATAATAAGATACCATTACATACCTGTTAGAATGGCTAAAATTTAAAACAAAAACAAATTCTGACAAGAATGTGGAGCAGCATTATTTTTCATTCTTTGCTGGTGAGAATGCAAAATGTTACAACTACCTTGGAAAACAGTTTGATGTTTCTTACAAAACTAAGTGTAGTTTCACCATACGAATCAGCAAATGCACTCCTAAGTATTTACACAACTAATTTGAAAACTCATATCTACCAAACGTGCACACAAATGTTTATAGTAACTTTGTTCATAATCCACCCCCAAACCAAAAGCAGCCAAGATATCCTTCAGTAGGTGAATGAATAAACTTTAGTACATCCATAAATGGAATATTATTTGGTGATGAAAAGAGCTATCAAACTGTAAAGACATAGATGAATCTTTAATGCATACTGTTGAGTTAAAGAAGTCTGTCTGAAAATGCTACATTCTGTACAAGTCCCATTATATGACATTCTGGAAAAGGCAAAAATAAGGGGCAGTGAAAGGATTAGTAGTTGCCAAGAGCCGAGGGGAGCAATGAGTTGGGGAGAGGGTTGATGAGGTGAAACACAGGGGCTTTTTTAGGGTAGTGAATGTATTTTGTATAATACTGTAATGGTGAATATAGGACATTAAGTATTTGTTAAAACCTGTAACCTTATAGCAGAAAGAGTGGATATTAATGTATACAAATTTTTAAAACTTCATTTAGATAATCAGAGATCCCAGGATGGGGTGTAAAATGTGACAAAAGAATGTAAATGTATTGCAGATATATGAAACAATGTCACTGAAAGGGATGGAGGAATAAGGTGCTGATCTAAGTAACTTTGGAAATCAGTGCAATCTGTAAGACTAAAAGGGAAAAGGAACATATATGTAAACACTGTACTCATACAGGGGGTTCAGGGTAACAATTTTGAAACTACTGTACATATTTCTACTATTGTAATGGAGTTATAAGTAAACAGGGAGAAGAAGCTAGTATGATCTCTGTGCTAATGGATTAGATTTGGAGACATTAATTAGTATGAATGCATGTTTAGCTTAATATGGATATGGATGATTATATATAGAAATGTTCATAGATATGTGTGTATATACACAGGTTAGTAAACGCAGTTATATTGCTCTGTTAGCTGAAAGGGCCTAGAAGCAATGAAATCCTAGTAACAATGACCATACATTGTGCCCAGAATTTGATTTTTAATACCATTATCCAGTAAGAGGAATGAGAGCTTCTTAGAGAAGTGACTGATTCTTGTGCTGGACAGGAA
The DNA here is from genome assembly GCA_004024625.1 of Mellivora capensis. Lineage (NCBI taxonomy): Eukaryota > Metazoa > Chordata > Mammalia > Carnivora > Mustelidae > Mellivora > Mellivora capensis. The sequence goes on from PISX010022807.1 coordinate 19,244, forward strand.
GTATACAAGGTGAGCCCGGATCATCTTGTAGTGCCAAAAACTAAGATAGTACGTAAAACACATACACACACACACACACACACACACACACACTAACAAGAGTGCAACAAAGGGACAGAAGGGCCAACCGAAAGACCTCCGTGAAATCATATAGTATTTGTCTTTGACTGACTTATTTCACTTTATATTCTCTAGCTCTGCCCATGTTGTTGCAGATGGCAAGATCTCATTCTTTTTATGGCTGAGTAATACTCCATTGTACATATTTATCACATCCTCTTTATCCATTCATCTATGGATGGATACTTGAGCTCCTTCCATATTTGGCTATTGTAAATAATGCTGCAATAAATATAGATATGCATATAAATTTTTGAATTAGTGTTTTCATTTTCTTTGGATAGATACCCAGTAGTGGAATTACTGGATCATATGGTAAATTTCTGGGTTTTTGTTCTTTAAGGCATTAAGTTTGTGTAATTTGTTACAACAGCCACAGGAAATTAATACAGTCATCAAAGAGAAGGAAGTTCTGAGAAACTGTCACAAACGAGTAGCTTAGCAATACATAGCTACTAAATGTATTTATGATATTCTGGATGGGATCCTCAAACAAATTGAGCACTGGAGCAAAACTGAGGATATCTGAATAAAGGATGGACTTTAGTTAAAAATAATGTATTTGTATTGGTTCACTAATTGTAGCAAATGATGACAAGAGGGAAGAGGAAAAAAATTGTGGCAAATGTATCATACTAATGTAAGATCTTGATAAGGAAAACTGGGTGTGGGGTACATGGGAACTCTTTGAACTATCTTCGCAGTTTGTCTGCACATCTAAAACTGTTACAAAATAAAAGATGTAGTAAAAAAGAAAGAAAAGGAAAAGGAACCTTTTCTGGCAATAAAATGAACCAGAGTATTCCACCTTCAGAACAAGGATTTTCCTTACTTTTGCGACTATGTGCTGGGGGAAGATTGTCTTTTTTACAGGTCTCCTCTTAAAACTGTGTGTAGTCAGCCTTGCCATTCAAGCAAATAAGCTGTGGCGGAAACAGACCCATTCAGCTACAGAGGAAATCAGGGCAAGTCACACCTTTGTAACAAAGTAGCACTTTGGCTTTCTTATTGCTTTCTTTCCTTCCTGAATAATTCAGTCCAGAAGTCACAGGATGGGGCCCAGGAAAGTAGGTGTCTGTATTAGGACTCCTTGGAGAAATGGCTGATTCTAGGGCTGGGGCAGAGAAAAAATAGGACAAAATGTGCTGAACATATCTTCCTGTACCAGAAAGTAAGGAATTGCTCAGAGAGGAGTTATATCTAAAGGATACAGAAGCGACCTTGAAGAAGCACTCACTGGCTAACTTTTGAACAGTTTGAGCATCATATAATACTCATTATCAAATTATAGTGACATAATAAATTAATGGAGAGAAGAAAAGGAAGAACAGAATTAGGAAAACCACAATTTGGGAACCAGTGTAGTATAATCAGTTATCTATGAAATATTGGTAGATGCTAAAACTAATGGGTGAAATTTTAATGAGTAATGGTCTGTTTGTGTAATCTCAAAGCATCTTCTCCCAAAATATCTATTATTGACTAAGAAAGAAAGAGGAACTTCACAGCGGTAAACCTGGCAGATACTAACCCCACTCAGGTGATGACAGCTAATGTTAGTAGTAATGGAACAAAGTAAAACCATGTACTACTAATAGGAGGCAGTATGAGGACCAGGAGATCATTTCTAGGATTCTTCTACCAAAATCTGTAATATAAATCTGATCTTGAGGAAACATCAGAGAATTCCAAATTGAGAGACTTTCTAGAAAATACCTTGTCTATAACTTTCAAAATTTTTATTTTAAAGATCTTGAAAGTCAAGGAAAAACTCAAGAACTAACTCTTCCAGAGTAAGAGACTAAAAGAAATGTGACAATTAAATGTAACCCATGATACCAAATCTGATCTTTTGCTACAAAAGACATTAGTGGGATAGATGAAACTTGAATAGGGCATAGAGATTACAGGATATCATTGTTGATTTGTTGATTTTGATGATTGTATCATGGTTATTTGGGAAAATATCCTTATGAAAGGAATTACAAACCTGAGTTTTCAGGGATGATCAGGCACAATATCAACAGTTTACCCTCAAATGGTTTGGAAAAAAGGATTCTTTATACTATTCTTGAATTTTTCTGTAAGTTTGAAATGATTTTTTAAAATTATCTTTAAACATGTAAAAATAAAAGTCAATATGGAAGTGAGAGGATGAGAGGAAGAATTTCTTCAGGATAGCTCTGATCAACTAAAGATCCCCAGACCTTAAGGAAAATTGAGTGTGTTAAAGGGAAATACTAAGATCAAGTTACTAATTCTAGGAGAAAAAGTTTGTGGAAAGAGTTTTTTTGTAATGAAAAAATAATATAATATTGCCATGTATTTATTGAGCACCTCCTGTGGGGCATGGAGATGCTTTACATACATTATCTTTATTCATTATAGCCCTGTAAACTCAGTTGGTTCTAGTTTTAGAATGAGGACACAGAAACTCAGTGAGTTTGTCACTCTTGGAAACTTCATATTGAATGAATTTTGGTATTTAATGTTTTTCCTTGGCTTGCCTCTTTGCAAGGGTGGGGGTGGATGTTTAGCTCCCTTCTGGGTCCTGCTGGCAGGGGGCTTGGTAGGGAAGGAAGGGAATAGAAGTGCCAACTATTACCACTTTGTACAGTCTTGTCCTCCCTAGGTGCTGCTGGGAATGGTTGAAGTTTAGCTCCCTGTGGGCCCTGCTAACACCAGAGAAGCACATAGGAGGGACAGTGTTTTAAAGGTGCCGAAAGAACATTGAGGAGAAACTGTCAATGATGAGGAAAAGAGAGGGATTTTAAGATAGAATTTATAGACTACAGCTCTACCATTCTGCTATCCTAAACTGTGGTCCTTGACATCTTAAGGCATAGTCTCCATATACTTTTTGAATTAAGAGTTTTAAAAAAGGATAAGTTTAAAGGGCCATTTAACTCATTATATTCCACCCAGCAATCAGTGTTTAAGGAAGAAATGTGATAAGGGACAGTTACTGGGTCTTCTCAAAGTTGGAATTAAAGATACCAAAGAACAGAAGCTGTAGGACTTTTCTTCCTTCATAATAAATATGGTCAAAAGAGAGATTTATGGTTGTGACTGACCTGAAATAACGGTGTTTTTTTATTTTAAAAAAATGCTGAAAATGACTGTTCTCTCCTGTGTTGCTAGTTACATTTGTGATCATTTCTTTTTTTTTTTTTTTTTAATTTATTTATTTGTCAGAGAGAGAGGGAGAGAGCGCGGGCGAGCACAGGCAGACAGAGTGGCAGGCAGAGGCAGAGGGAGAAGCAGGCTCCCTGCCGAGTAAGGAGCCCGATGTGGGACTCGATACCAGGACACTGAGATCATGACCTGAGCCGAAGGCAGCCGCTTAACCAACCGAGCCACCCAGGCGTCCCTGTGATCATTTCTAAACCAACAACATATCTTTGGTCTACATTAGACTAGTTTAAAACTGAAGGTAGTTAGAATCTCTGACAATTATGGCATAGTTGTTTAACTCTTAAAATGACTGAGTTTTCTTCATCTAAAAGTTGAAAACCTAAAACATAACGATAAAAACAACAACTACCTCTTTGAAAATCATGTGATTAAAAGTACTTGAAAAATTTTAAGTACAGTGCTTATGTTCTTTGGATGATGGAAGATTTGATTGAAGTACCTGAAATACATTAGTTTAAATATTTGCTGTGAAATGAATGTTGAATAATCTTAAAAGTTTGGAAAATATTGGCATTAATTTCTCATTGAGCGAGAAGTAAATGTCTTGCCTATATTATTCAATTCCTGTTCTCAATAGAGAATTTGGGATGTGATGTAAATGAAAGGTACCGTGTTAATCTTGAATTGAAATAACGCAGTGAGGAGGAAACCTGATCACTAAATAGCAAAATCAATTTCATTTTCTTTGCTGCAGTTTAAAAAATGTAGCATACACTGCATAGCAGTAGTGATCGTTGCCCACTTTTGGGGACTTCTGAAATCTATTACCATTTGAAAAACTCTATTACTAAATCCATTGTGCTCCCTGTGGCTGGGGCAAACTGAGAGTGATTGCCTAGTATACTTCATAGGAGAAATCCTTCTCAGCTCATAGATTTTTTTTTTCAAATATTATAAGATCCCGTGGCTGCCAGAAAAATAAAAAATTCTGCCTATTTATAGCAGAATTCCTCCTTTGCTACCAATTTTCTTTTTATTCAAGCGATCTTCCCCAATTCCACTGAAAGCTAGTATTATAAGAAGATTGGTACATCTGAGCTTCTAAGATCTGCAGTCTCTGCTTTTGGCTCATCCAGGTGCACAAATATCTTGGTTATAGGAAATGACAGTCACGGCATGTACTAATTTCCTAGAGGATCTGAAATATAGTAAAGTAGGACATTGTGCAATGTGAAGAAAAACATGCCAGAGAAGTTTTTGTTTTCCACGGGAAAGACTTCTTTACTTAAAAGGTCAGTCATTAAAGTACCCAAAGGAAAAGAGACAGCAAGTACTCTCCTGCTAAATTTTCTGCTAGGATTCTTTATGATTTTCAGCTAGATGACCTACTTAAATATTCTGCAGATGCCCCAGTTTGTGATGAGAATATTGGTAAGCAAAAGTTGTGCAAAATCTCTGAGGAAATATATATAATCTGTCATGAATTTTGTTTTTATTTAAAGGTATAGGTGAGAAAAAGGGGTCACTTTTAATAGTTGAAATGTTAATAAATCAGCAACTATGGGGTTTTTAAATATTTGAATTGAAGGACCATTTTTTCTTCAATAATGTAAAATTCAGTCCATTTGTTTTCCTTACAGATATTAATGATCTGAAACCTATCAAAGAAAAATAAGGGCCAGGAGTACAGGCACACCTTGTTACATTGTGCTTTGCTTTATTGCACTTCGCAGAAAACTACTTGTTTGTTTACAAATTGAAGGTTTGTGCTAGCTCTGCATCAATGAGGCAAGTCTCTTGGCACCATTTTTCCAACAGCATTTGCTCACTTCATGTCTCTGTGTCCCATTCTGTTTATTCTTGCAATATTTCAAACTTTTTCTTTATTATATTTCTTAATGGTGACCTGCGATTGGTGATTACAACTTGTTGAAGCCTCAGATGGTGGTTAGCCTTTTCTAGCATAAAGTATTTTTTTGTTTTTGGACATAATACTATTGCACACTTAATAGACTAGTATAGCATAAATATAACTTTTTTATGCACTGGGAAACTGAGTCACTTGACTCACTTTATTTTGATATTTATTTCAGTGGTGGTCTGAAACCAAGCCCACATTATTTCCGAAGTTTTCTGTAATTGAAGTTTGGGATATGCTTATTTTGTTAATGCTATTGGTTATAGTGATATCCACAAATATTTATCCATTATAATTTACAAAGCATGGATCCTTAGAGTCCAATGAATTTTGTAGTTTGAAAAGCTTGTATCACTGGGACTTTTGAGATTAAAAAACCTAGTCCATTTCTTTTTTTTTCAGTCTATCCTCAGATTTCATGTGTCTATAGACTTTTTATTTTAAAAAATTTTAATTTAAAAAATTTTTGAGAGAGAGTGTGAGCACGGGGAGTGGTAGAGGAAGGGGGTGGGAGAGAATCTCAAGCAGGCTTCTTGCAATCTTATGACCCTGAGATCGCTGTCTGAGCCACAGTCAAGAGCTGGAAGCCTAACTAACTGAGCCGTGCACACACCCCCAAATTTATTTTTTTTTTTAAAACAAGGAGTTTAAGTTTCAAGACATTTTAAGTTGACTTGAAGGGAGAACTATCTAGGATTCATTTCTTTTCGAGTGATTTATCCCTGTTGAAAGATAAATTGCCCTACAGGTAATAGCTGTATACAAAAAAGTTATAAAATCGTTCTTGGTTTTACCATGATAAATGAAAAACATTAAAATTCTCCAGTAGAATAAGGAATGCAAGGATTTTTATGTTTTTCTTTTTTGTTAAACAGTGAGAGGAAAAATAACTTACTGGAATATAAAAATGAGAACTGAATGAGCATGCCACCAATGGAGAAAGAGGGTATTTTCCCAGAACCAGTATTTTCCCTATCCCATCTCCATCTGATGTTGATCAAAACATACCACTGGCCATTTAATTTTTTAAAATGCTATATATATGTGTATGTGTGTGAATCCCTCCCTCCCTTTTGCTCTCTCTCCCTATCTACCTTCCTTCCTTTCTTATTTCCTTCCTCCCTTCCTTCTTTATAATGTTTCCCCCTTAATCATGACATGTAGATTCTTCTTTTACTCGTGGTGTCCCATTTATTCCATACATTACACCTCAGTGTTTTCTCATTCTTTTTATTGTGGTAAAATGGATTAAGCATAAATTTTACCATCTTAACCATTTTAGGTGTACAGTTGACATTATATGCATTCATAATGTGGAACCATCAGCACCATCCATCTCTGTAACTCTTTTCATCTTGTAAAACTGCTCTATGCTTACTCAACAATAACTCCTTATAGGAGTGATGACAGTACTGACTCCATCATTGGCCCTTCGTCTTGTTTATGTCTTCTCTGTGACCTCTCTTGGGGCTACATGTTCCAGGCCCCTTGGAGATTAGGATATATGCCTTAGAAATGCCCACCAGGGTTGGAATGTGGGGAGGACTGCTTTGGCTTTGACTCTTTGTAAATTTGTTAAAATAACATAGTCTTTCCTCTTCCTGATGCACAGATAACATCATGAGATGTGTCAATTAGGTGAATGCAAAGCCTCTGAAATGCACATGAGCCTTATAAGCTCCCTATAGTACCCCCTGTGTCCCCTTGCTCTATAAAACCTGTAGCTAAGGGCCAGACTTTTTGGGAAATAACTGTGTAGGTCTGGATCATCATTCGCTTGATCCTCCCCCTCAATTCGTTAACCTGAGTAAAACTCTCTAAAATGTATGGCATTGCTACTTGATTTTTTGGTCTCAAAATGCCTTTTAATTTTGGAGGATACTTTATATAGTCCCTCGACCTTCTAATACTCCCCATTCTCCTTTGCCCCCAGCCCTGTGGCATCCACCATTCTACTTTCTGTCTCTATGATTCTGACTACTTTAAGTACTACTTAAAGTACCTTATATATGGGATCATTGTCTTTGTGTGATTTCCCTTAGGCTAATGTCTTCAAGGTTTGTCTATGTTGGCAGCATATGGCAGAATTTCTTTCCTTTTTGAAGCTGAATAATATTCCATTGTATTCATTCATCTGTCAATGGACACTTGAGTGGCTTTTGTATTTTAGTATTGGTTTAGTAGTGCTGTTGTCAGCGTCATTGGATAAATGTCTTCAAGACCTTACCTTCACTTCTTTTGGGTATAGACTCAGAAGGAAATTGCTGGGTAATATGGTAGCTATTTTTAATTTTTGAGGAATCACCATTATGTTTTCTATAGCAACAGTTACCGTTTTAAATTAGTACTAGTAAAAAAATAAATAAATAAATAAATAAATTAGTACTAGTAGTGTACTAGTGTTCCAATTTCTCCACAGCCTCACCAGAACTTGTTATTGTCTTTCTGCCCTGCCCTCCCTGCCCTTCCCTTCCTTTCCCTTCCCTCCCTTCCCTTCCTCTCCCCTCCCTACTTTCTCTCGTACTAGCCATTCTATTGGATGTGAAGTAGTATCTCATTATACTTTTGATTTGCATATATGTGAAATATATGTGAGGGTTTATTTCTGGGCTTTTTGTCTCTTTTGTAGTGTCTTTGTCTGACTTTGACATCAGGATAATGCTGACCTCATAGAATGAATTAAGAAATGTTTTCTCCTCTTCAGTGTTTTAGGAAAGTTTGAGAAGGACTGCTTTAGTTCTTTAAATGTTTGGCAGAGTTCACTAGCGAAACCATCAGATCCTTTGTTTGGAGATTTTTGAATGCTGATTTAATCTCCTTACTAGCTATAGGTCTATTCAGATCTATGTTTTCATGATTTATTCGTCATAGGTTTTGTGTTTCTAGGAATTTGTCCATTTCCTCTAGGTTATCCTGTTTGTTAATGTATAGCTGTTCACAGAACCCTTTTAAAAATTTATTTATTTATTTGAGAGAGAGAGTGTGCAAGTATGCATGTTTAGACTGGGGGGAGGAGCAAAAGGGGAGGGAGAGGGACAGGCAATCTCTGCCCTAAGCACAGAGCCCATTGTGGGGCTGTTTTCAAGACCTTAAAATCACAACCTGGGCTGAAACCAAGAGTCCAACACTCAACTGACTGAGCCACGCAGATGCCCCAAACTCTTTTATAATCCTTTTTATTTCTTTAGAATTGGTAGTAATGACTCCACTTTAATTTTAGTGAATGATTTTAATAATTTGAGACTTTTCTCTTTTTTTCTTAGTCTATCTAAGCTAAAGATTTGTCATTTTGTTGATCTTTTCAAGGAACAAACTTCTGGTTTTATTGATTTTCCTCTATGGTTTTTCTGTTCTGTATTTCCTTTATCTCTGCTCTAATCTTTATTATTTCCTTCCTTCTGCTATCTTGGGTTTAGTTCTTTTTCTAGTTGCTTAAGTTGTAAGCTTAGGTTGCTGATTTGAGCTTTTTCTTTTTTCTTTTTTTTAAGGCAAGCATTTATAGCTATGTATTTTCCCCTTAGCACTGCTTTCTCTGCCTCCCGTCAGTCTTGGCATGTTGTATTTTCATTTTCATTCATGTCTAAGTATTTTCTAATGTCTCTTGTGAGTTCTTTTTTAATCCATTGGTTGCTGAAGAGTGTGTAGTGTAATTTGCACAGATTTGTGAATTTTCCAGTTTTACTTCTGTTCTTGGTTTCTAACTTTATCCTGTTGTGGCTGGGAAGGATATTTTGTGTGATATTTATCTTTCTAAATCTGTTGAGGCTTAATTTGTGGCTGAACATATGGTCTGTCCTGGAAAATGTCTTACATGCATCTGTGAAGAATATATACTATGTTGGGTAGAGGGTTCTGTATATCTCTTTTGGGTCTAGTTGGTTTATGATGTTTAATCCTTTATTTCTTATCTTCTTTCTGGTTGCTTATCCATTATTGTGAGTGGGATATTGAAGCCTCTAACTATTGTACAACTCTTTATTTCTCCCTTTAGTTTTTTTTTTTCAAGATTTTTATTTATTTATTTGAGAGAGAGAGCACATGAGCAGGGGGGAGGGGCAGAGGGAGTGGGAGAAGTAGACTCCCCACTGAGCAGGGAGCCAGCCCCTGGGCTGGATCCCAGGACCTTGAGATCATGACTTGAGCCACTGAGGTGCCTCCTGCCTTCAGTTTTCTCAGTTTTTGCTTCATATGTCAGTAGATGTGTAAATGTGTCAGTAGATGTGTAAATGTGTAGAACTGTTGTATCTTCTGCTGTATTGAATCATTTATTAATGTATAATATCCTCTATAGTTTTTAATGAGAAAAAATCATGAATGTTTTAAAAAGCAATAAATCTTTAAGTTAATATACTTCCTCCTCCATCTGAAAAGTTAAATATTTAAAATACCTCCTCATTGTAATTATATCACTTACAACTTTTATTTTTACATACATTAACAAATAATGTATTGTTTATTGCAGATATGCCAAATTCTTTGTAGGAAGAATATTCACTGTTGAAGTTTTAGCTATAAAACAATGTATACAAATAAAACAGGAAGAGAAACATTGTTTCCCCATTTAAAAACAAAATTTGGGGGGGGAGGAGTCAAGATGGCGGAGAAGTAGCAGCTGAGACGACATCAGGTAGCAGGAGATCAGCTAGATAGCTTATCAAACCATTGCGAACACCTACAAATCCAACGGGAGATCGAAGAGAGGAAGAACAGCAGTTCTGGAAACAGAAAATCAACCACTTTCTGAAAGGTAGGACCGGCGGAGAAGTGAATCAAAAGCGACGGGAGGATAGACCGTGGGGGAGGGGCCGGCTCCCGGCAAGCGGCGGAGCAATGGAGCACTAAATCGGGACTTTTAAAAGTCTGCTCCACGGAGGGACATCGCGCCAGAGGCTAAAAGGGGGTGAAGCCCACGCGGGGTCAATGTGGCCCCAGGTCCCGTAGGGTCACAGAAGGATCGGGGGTGTCTGAGTGTCACAGAGCTAGCAGGTATCGGAGCGGAGAAGCCGGCTACAGAGACAGAGCCGAGGAGTGAGCTCTCCGCTCGGGGTTACCTTGAACCGGTCGCAGGCTGGGTGAGCTCGGAGCACAGCCGGAGGCCAGGGAGACGGGAGTGGCCGGGGCTTTTCTCTGAGGGCACACTGAGGAGTGGGGCCCTGAACTCTCAGCTCTTCCGGGCCGGAGACTGGGAGGCCGCCATTTTCAAATTCCCATCCTCTGGAACTCTATGGAAAGCGTTCAGGGAACAAAAGCTCCCGAAAGCGAACCCGAGCGGATTACTTAGCCCAGCCCCTGGTAAGGGCGGTGCAGCTCTACCTCGGGCAAAGACACTTGAGAGTCACTACAACAGGCCCCTCCCCCAGAAGATCAACAAGAAATCCAGCCAAGACCAAGTTCACTTAACAAGGAGAGCAGCGGAATTCATGGCTTTCTCCCCATGATTCTTTAGTCTTGCAGTTAACTTAATTTTTTCTTTAATTTTATTTTTTTTCTTTTTCTCTTTTTCTGCTAATTTTTTTTAACTTTTACCCTTTTCTTTTTTTAACATTTTTTAACTAGTCTATCTTAACAATACCTTTCCAAAAAAATAATAATCTTTTTTGAATCTTCATTATTATAATCATATTTTATCCTTCATAGTATTTAACTTTATTTTTTATATTCACATAAGGGTTTTCTCTTCTAAAAAATTTGGGGTACAACTTCCTCTAGTGGATCAAAATATACCCTAAATCTAGCTCCGGGCTTGTTCTAGTCTCCAGCCTGAGCAAATTCTCTCCACATTCTTTTTCTTTATTCTCCCAGCCAACTTACTTTATCAACTCATTTTTTTAGAAATTAAAAAAAAAGATTTATTTTTCATCTTTATAGGCATATCCATCCCTTCATTGTGTTTACCCTTAAATACGTTTTTCATTCCTTAAAATTTTGGGAGGTACTTTCTTCTAAGAGACCAAAATACCCCACAATTAAGTGGGTGACCCTGTTCTAGTCACCAGTCTAATATATATATATATATTTTTTTCTTTTTTATATTTTTCTTTATTTGTTTTCTTTTTTTAATTTTTTTTTCTGAACTTCTTTTTATCCCCTTTCTCCCCCCCCAACTATTTGGGGTCTCCTCTGATTTGGTTAAAGGGCATTTTCCTGGGGTCTTTGCCACCCTTTTAGTATTTTATTTGCTCCTTCATATACTCTTATCTGGAAAAAAATGACAAGGCGGAAAAACTCACCACAAAAAAAAGAACAAGAGGCAGTACCGAAGGCTAGGGACCTAATCAATACAGACATTGGTAATATGTCAGATAGAGTTCAGAATGACGATTCTCAAGGTTCTAGCCGGGCTCGAAAAAGGCATGGAAGATATTAGAGAAACCCTCTCTGGAGATATAAAAGCCCTTTCTGGGGAAATAAAAGAACTAAAATCTAACCAAGTTGAAATAAAAAAAGCTATTAATGAGGTGCAATAAAAAATGGAGGCTCTTACTGCTAGGATAAATGAGGCAGAAGAAAGAATTAGTGATATAGAAGACCAAATGACAGAGAATAAAGAAGCTGAGCAAAAGAGGGACAAACAGCTACTGGACCACGAGGGGAGAATTCGAG
>PISX010022808.1:0-13967 GCA_004024625.1 Mellivora capensis
CGCTTTTGATTCACTTCTCCACCAGTCCTACCTTCCAGAAAGTGGCTGATTTTCTGTTTCCAGAATTGCTGTTCTTCCTCTCTTTGATCTCCCGTTGGATTTGTAGGTGTTCGCAATGGTTTGATAAGCTATCTAGCTGATCTCCTGCTACCTGATGTCGTCTCAGCTGCTACTTCTCCGCCATCTTGACCGCAATCCCCAATCTAATATTTTTACCATTGTATGTTACAGACTTCTTTTTCCAGGCTGCTTTCAGGATTTTCTCTTTGTCGCTTAGATTTGTAAATTTTACTGTTTTGCTTCATCTTATCGTATCACTTATCTCTTGAATTCTCCCCTCGTGGTCCAGTGGTTGTTTGTCTCTCTTTTGCTCAGCTTCTTTATTCTCTGTCATTTGGTCTTCTATATCACTAATTCTTTCTTCTACCTCATTTATCCTAGTAGTAAGATCCTCCATTTTTTTATTGCACCTCATCAATAGCTTTTTTGATTTCAACTTGCTTAGACTTTACTTCTTTTATTTATCCATAAAGAGCTTTTATTTCTCCAGAGAGTTTTTCTCTAATACCTTCCATGCCTTTTTCAAGCCTGGATAGCCCCTTGAGAATCATCACTCTAAACTCTAGTTCTGACATATTACCAATGTCTGTATTGATTAGGACCCTAGCCTTCAGTACTGCCTCTTGTTCTTTTTTTTTTTGTTTGTTTGTGGTGAGTTTTTTGCCTTGTTATTTTGTCCAGATAAGAATATATGAAGGAGCAAATAAAATACTAAAAGGGTTGCAAAGACCCCAGGAAAATGCTTTAACCAAATCAGAAGAGACCCCAGTTCATTCGGGGAAGAAAGGGGGTAAAAAGAAGTTCAGGAAAAAAAAATTTAAAAAAGAAAAAAAGAAAAAATATAAAAAAGAAAATATATATATTAGACTGGTGAATTGAACAGGGTCTCCCATTAATTTTTGGAGTATTTTGTTCTCTTAGAAGAAACTTTCTCCAAAAATTAAAAAAAAATGAAAAACGTATATAAGAGTAAACACAATGCCGGGGTGGAATATAACTATAAAGATGAAAAGTATTTTTTTTTTAATTTCTAAAAATGGAGTTGCTAAGATAAGTTGTTTGGGAGAATAAAGAAAAAGAATGTGGAGAGAATTTGCTCAGGCTGGAGACTAGAACAAAGCCCTGTGCTATATTTAGGGTGTATTTTGATTTTTTAGAAGTTGTACCCCAAATTTTTTTAGAAGAAAAAAACCCTATGTGTATACAAAAAATAGAGTTAGATAAAATGAAGGATGAAATATGACTATAATAATGAAGGTTCAAAAAAGATTTTTTTAAATGAAAGGTATTGTTAAGATAAACTAGTTAAAAAACATTAAATGAGGAAAGGGTAAAAGTTAAAAAAAATTGGCAGAAGAAAAAAAATTAAATTAAAAAAATTAATTAACTTTGCAAGACTAAAGAATCTTGAGGAGATAGCCATGAACTCCATGCTTTGCTTTCTCCTCCTCTGGAATTCTGCTGTTCTCCTTGGTAAGTGAACTCGGTCTTGGCTGGATTTCTTGTTGATATTCTGGGGGAGGGGCCTGTTGTAGCGATTCTCAAGTGTCTTTGCCCGAGGCGGAATTGCACTGCCCTTACCAGGGGCCAGGCTAAGTACTCCGTTCAGGTCGCTTTCGGGAGCTTTTGTTCCCTGAATGCTTTCCGTAGAGTTCTGGAGGATGGGAACTAAAATGGTGGCCTCCCAATCTCTGGCTCAGAGGAGCCAAGAGCTTGGGACCCCACTCCTCAGAGCGCCATCAGAGAAAAGCACTCAATCACTCCCGTCTCTTGGCCTCTGGCCATGCTCTGAGCTCACCCAGCCTGTGATCAACCTTCTCTGTCTCTTGCACACAGTCCCGCCTGGATTCTCTGAACCCCACAGACCCCTTAGCTCTTCCAGGGGGTCACCCTGGATCTTGCAGGGGTCCCCACTCACAGAGCAGTGGCCTGTGCCATGTATCATGGTTCAAGGTAACCCCAAATTAAGAACTCACTCTTCAGCTCCATCTCTGTAGCTGGCTTCCCCACTCTAATACCTGTGAGCTTTGTGACACTCAGACACCCCTGATCCTTCTGTGACCCCGCAGGACCCGAGGCCACGTCTGGGCTTCACCCCGGCTTAGCCTCTGGAGTGATGTCCCTCAGTGGAGCAGACTTGTAAAAGTTCTGATTTTGTGCTCCATTGCTTTGCTGCTTGCTGGGAGCCAGGTCTATCTTCTCTCCCCATGGCCTATCTTCTCATTGCTTTGGATTCACTTCTCCTCTGGTCCTACCTTTCAGAAAGTGGTCAATTTTCTGTTTCTAGAATTTCTGCTCTTCTCTTAGATGTCCTATTGGATTAGTGGGTGTTCAAAATGGTTTAATAAGCTATCTAGTTGATTTCCTGCTACCTGACATCTTCTCAGCCTGCTAGTTTTCCACCATCTTGACTACTCCTCCTTGACTTACTTTAAATGGAACTTTTAAATCACAATTTCTGTTAAAATCCTAAAGCTGAAGATAGTAAGTGTGAAATCCTACCCCCTTCCCATTGTAAAGAAAGCAACAAATTGCTTCAAGGCCACTCAAAGCCACTCTAAAGCTTGTTAACAAATATTTAAACTAGTTCTGTTAACCACACGAGTAACATGCTCCCCAGCCAATCTGTTTGAGAGCAGTATGTTGAATTAGATGAATTCATAGCAGTGAATGGTGAGGAGAAAGAGACACTCTTCACAGTCTTAATACTCCCCTTAGCTTGGAGAGGGAAGAAATGAAAAGCAAGAAGTATGTAAATTATATGAACAAGGAAGACAGGGTTCCTTCACCCTAATGCTTTGCAATGTGGATGATAAGATCTCATGACTTGAGAGTGGAAATGACTGTCATATGTTTTGTCTAATATGGGACCTTATGAAACCTTATAAATTATATCATGCCTTAATGTGGCATAGAAGCAATAGAAAGATTATCATGGCCTAAGTAGTCACTAAAAAACAGTTTCTTCTGAAGTCCATAGGCCACCACGGACCACCAGACAGGGATAGTAGCAGCTAACATTTGTAACCTATGTGTACTGATAGGCAAGAATGAAATGGCTCCACCTTTCTCTTTTCCCCATGCCTTGGTATTTCACGAGACTTACTTGAATGAGTATCAATATTTCTCCATCTTTCTAAGAAGGGCTCATTATTGACCAGAAGCAGACTCTTTAAAGAGACAACATAAGGTATGTTCAGGATAATGGAGATGTGAAAAATATAGCAGAAATATCAGGCAAATTTTGAATATTTCCAAAGGTGGTAGGACTACAAAACAAGGGATCCAGTGGACCCTGGGTGACTCAGTCAGTTAAATGACCAATCTTGGTTTCAGTTCATGTCCTGATCACAGGGTCATGAGATTGAGCCCTGCGTCAGGCTCTGTGCTCAGCATAGAATCTGCTTGAGATTCTCTCCCTTTCCCTCTGCCCCTCACCCTACTCTCCCTGCCCCATCTATCTCAAATTAAAACAAAAAATCTTTTAAACAAGGGACCCATTATATTACACTAGAGTCTAAGGATTCTTCTGGGAAAAAATATAGATGAAGAATCAAGATAAACAAGTTCGATCCTGGAAATAGACCAGTGTATGAGGACAAAGTCTAGGTATAACATGGTGAATATTAGACTATATTCTGGGCCAGGCCCAAGATACTTAAGTCTGAATCATTTAGCAAGGAGGCTACAGTTTAAAGAGTAAATCAAGACATTCAAAGCCAAAGAATCATCAGTGTTGGTGTCAACAGTTTTTGGCAGTTATATGGGATCTTTGGTGCAGTATCAGTGTATTACTTTCTTAGGGTACCATAAAAAATTACCACAAACTTCACGACTCTTCCAGCTTCTGGTGGGTTCTAGAGCTTCCCAGTTTGTAGTAGCATAACTCTAATCTGTTATTTTAAAATAATATCACATTGTGAAGTTTTTGGAGGACACAAATTTTGGGAGACATGTATTCAATATATTACAATCAGTAATTTCAGTGTAGATATCTGCAGCATTGTCACAAGGACAGACTCTGTATCTCTTACATCACCTTGGTCCAGCAAAGACTTCAGACACTGGTGTTCCTTGTGAATGCATTAGCATCCTGAAACCAGATGTGGAGAGCAGAAACAGATGTCTTAAGGTAGTTGGAGACAGAAAATGGCTGCGATCTTACAGAAGAAAATTGTTTCAAGGGCTGCAAGCTGGGTAAATAGGAAGCTCACATTAAGATCCTGATTAACTGTCCCCAGTGCATCCCATCCATTTTCATCATATTGGTTAGAGCAAACAGAAGACAAAAATGATAAAATAGCTATTGACTGGATAATTGCAAAGGAGGACACCAAGAAAGAAGGACTTGGTTTGGAGTGACAGGAAAGATAGATTAGCTAGAGGTAACAAAACCTCATATGAGATTCTAAAGTTGACCACAAGATTTATTCAGATTTATGAATTGGCTTTGTTGTGCATCTGGTTTGCTTCCACTGAAGCGACCACCTTATGGAGATAAACATTAACTCCATATATTGCCTCTGGTTAACAGAAATATAGAGGAAAGTGATAAAAAAAGCCAATCAATTAATAATTGTAAACAATGTCAGATATTTCAAATATAAGAAGCAGAGAACACTGAGAAACTTAAAGAAAAATAGGGATTTGACCAAAGGGCATTTTTACCATGGCTATGAGGAAAAAGAGACCAGGAAAATGATATGCTTTCATCATTACAATGTTATCTAGCATTACCTTAAGCTGAGTGTAAGTGCAAAAAATACTCAGAAACATTGGTGGATTTCCACTTTAGAAGGAGAGTCTATGGACAAGTATCAGCTTTGCTTATTTTCTCGCATGGTGGTACCTTTAGCTCCACAAGCCTAGAATTTAGCAGAAATAATATTAGTAAGAATCTAAAACTGACATTCTTTTGTGTGACTCCTACAAAAAATATTTTAAATTAAAGGGTATTTTCTCATGCACTTTTTTCATTGACATTATTGCCGCACAACACAATCCATGTGTTCTTTTTTATGGCTTGGCCGAAGTATACAGAAGTAGAGTATTTTTATTCGAGGAAGAAATTGGGTCACAAATGTTATCATTATTTTTTCTCTGATTTGTTAACGCATTGTAAATATTCTTACAAAAGAGTAAGAGTTAAACTACCCTTAATTGTACATTTAAATTTCCTGTATTGAAAATAAAGTAACATGTAATTGGAGCTGTTCTACAAAATCTGGAGAATATTTTTTCTTACTTGTATAATTACCATTCTGATAACTACTTCAAATACATTTTAACTAGCACCTGGAACCCTCATCCCCTTTGACCTTACATTCTATCTGCCTTGCCAATATACAGCGCTGGATAATCCCAAACATCTGTGTTGTTTGCTTATGTGAAGTTCTGTTACAGAAAGTTGCAGAATGGTGCCAATTGGCTCCACTACAACTTCATGACATTTAATCTCAATTGGGCCTTCAATACTACTTGGCAATTCTTCATTCATCTTTGCAATGATGCCCCCAGGAGTTTTTGAAACATTTTTTTTTTTTTACTTTCCATGGGCTTTCAGGCCCCAGAGAAGAAAGTTATAGGAATAAAATACAACAATTTCTGAAAATTAATGCAAGACAACTTTCCTGAAATATTATTTAATTAGTATTAAAATAACACAACCATGTACCTGAGAAAATTGGTCAAGATCAACCATCAAAGTAAAACTACTAGTAGTACCATCTAGTAAAACTACTGGTATTTAAAGGGTAAAAACAAAACAAAACACTTTCAATTAAAAGAATAAAAAATCACTCATAAAATATAGAAAATAAGATTATTGTCAGATTTTGATAATAAAGCTTTATTTAGAGGAAAAAAATAGTAGCACCCTTAGCACACCCAAGGAAAGGAAATGTGAGCTCAGTTTTTATATCCAGGTTGACCTTCAAATTAAAAACAAAAACAAAAACAACCGACAGACAAATTTATCAATACTCAAGAACTTAGGGAATATTGTTCTCATGAAGTCTTTTACACTTTAGAGAATGAGTTTCTGACCACCCAAATATCTGGAGAGATGTCCTCAAACTAAGCCCGATGGTATTGAACCACTGAAAACATTTAACACCATAGACAAGAGAGGCAGCCAAATAATTCATACCTCCAAATAGAGGAGCACAGCATCATCTAGGAAGTCAAAGGAAGAAACAATCAACTAAAATTTGAACAAGTCTATGGAACCAACTATGAATATATAGGAAATTCAGAGCAGAGCAAAATCAAGACTGTGGAAAAATCCAGAGAACAAAAGACATGGTTTCTTCCACAAATAATTGCAAGGAGAATAGGATGGAGGAGAAACAAAACAACCTGAGGAGTTTTGAAGGGGCAGGGGGTGGGAGGTTAGGGGAGCCAGGTGGTGGGTATTAAGGAGGACACGTATTGCATGGAACACTGGGTGTGGTGCAAAAACAATGAATACTGTTATGCTGAAAAGAAATAAAAAAAATAAAAAAGATACACAATGCTAAAACTAACCAAAAAAAAAAAAAAAGAGTTATAAAATTCTTACGTTGGGAAGATGGTGGAGTAAGAGGACCCTAAGCTCATCTCATCCCATGAATAAAACAAGATAACACTCACATCAGCATAAATAACCCGAAAAATGACCTAAAACCTGGCAGAACAAATTTCACAACTAAAAGTAGTGAAGAGGGAACATTGAAGAGGGCAGGAAGGGCAGAGATATGGTAGGGAGCAAAACAGGTATTGGCTGTCCACGGAGGGTGGGGAGAGAGCCACAGATGCAGAGAAGGGCAAGAAACTGTCACACTGGGGAGCCCACATGAGGAAGATGAATCTTCATAACACTTGGTTTTGAAAGTGAAAGGGGCCAAATTTCATGAGTTCTTACAACTATAGGAACCTAAAGCCAAGAATTTAAAAAATAAGTGGGCTTGGTTTTGGGAAAACCCAGAAGGCAATAGGAAGTTGAGTCCCAGCCCTTAAAGAGAGAGCATGACAAAGAGCCCACAAAGATAAAGTGTAGAAGTAGCAGTTTCAAAAATGCCTGGGGAATATGGGAGGAAGAACTATTTACTCATCTCAGAGCATATCCCAGAAGAGCAGTGTTCTTAGGAAGACCATTTCTAGAAACAAAGGAACTGGCATGTGCTATCTCCCTGTGAGAACCAGTGCAGCACCAACACTCACTACCTACCTTGCTTACACCAAGCCCCTTCCTCCCATGCTTTAGCAGATTCACCCTATCAAATCACAGTTGCCTCACCCCAGCATTGTAGACCTCTTCCCCCGGAAAACTGGCACAAACATTTCCAGCACCATATTTCTTGATTAGTGTGCTTTGTGGGGCCTCCTTCCTGGCAGTAGTTGTGGTGGCAGGCCCTGTGGAAGCCCAAGGCACATCATGGTAAAACTGTGTGCCTCACCTGCACAGCCCTGTTCTCTGCAGCCACAGCTTCAGGAATCACTTTGCAAGTAGACCCTCATGTACCTTGTTAAAACTGTATGTCCAACCCTGGCTGGGAACAAAACGCTGCCCAAAACAGGCATGGGGGGCCTCTGCAGACAACTGGACTGAATAAAAAAGTGACTAGTACACTATAGCAGGTCATATGCACCACACATGGAAGACATGCTCTGAAATGCCAGGTTCTGGAGAAAAGGGGACACTTCAATGCAAGACAGAACACTGCAAGACCTATTCTTCATGAGGCTATTGTATTCAAGAGCAGGAGATTACCTGACTTTCCTAATACACAGAAACAGACAGAGAATTAGACAAAATAAGAAGATAGAGGAGTGTGTCCCAACTGAAAAAGACAAGAAAACACTACAGCAAGAGACCTAAGTGAAATGAATATAAGCAATATGTATGATAGAGAATTTAAAGTAATGGCCATAAAGATACTCACTGGATTTGAGGAAAAGGGGAGGACATCAGTGAGACTCTTAACAAAGTGATAAAAAAGAACCAATCAGGGATGAATAGTACAATAAGTGAAATTTAAAATACACTACATGGAATAAACAGCAGGCTAGAAGAAGCTGGGGAAAGAATGAGTGACATAGAACACAGAGTAATGGAAATTAATCAAGATGAGCAGGTGGGAGGATAAAAATACACAAAATGAGAATAGACTTAGAGAACACAGTGCCTCCATCAGGTGTAATGATATTTGTATTATAAGGATCCCAGAAGAAGAAGAGAGAAAAGGGGGCAAGAAATTTATTTGAGGAAATAATAGCTGAAATATTTCTTAATCTGGGGACGTAAACAGATATCCAGATCCAGAAAGGCACAAATATCCCCAACAAAATCAACCAAAGGACATCCATACCAAGACACATGGTAATTAAAATGGCAAAAAATAGTGATAAAAAGTTTTAAAAGTAGCAGGGGAAAAGAAGAGTTACATACAAAGAAACCTGGTAAGACTATAAGGAGATTTTTCAGCACAATTTTGCAGGCCAGAAGGCACGACATGGTATGTTCAAAGTGTTAAAAGGGAAAAATATGTGGCCAAGAATACTCTATCCAGCAAGGCTATCATTCAGGAGAGATAAAGATTTTCTCAGATAAACAAAAAAGTTAAAGGAGTTCATGATCACTAAACAGGCCTACAAGAAATGTTATAGGAGACTTTTTTATTGGAACAGAAAGACTGTAATTAATTGTATAAAAAGTAGGAAACAGTGAAAGAATTAACAAAATAAAAGGATGTAAAATACGACACCACAGGCATGAAATATGGTGAGGAAAGGAATAAAGAATAGGTTCAAACTTAAGTGACCATCAACTTAACGTAGACTGCTATATGCAGAAGAGGTGATATACAAACCTAATGGTAATCACAAATCAAAAACCAGTAATAGACAATGCAAAAAATAAAGCAAAAGTAATCCAAGTATATCACTAAAGAAAGCAAGAAAACCATGAAAGAGAGCAAGAGAAGAAAGAATCAGAGAAAAACTACAAAAACTACCACAAAAAATAAACAAGTAACAAAATGACAACAAATACACATCTATCAGTAATTATACTGAATGTAAAATTGCATGAAAAATTATAAGCCAACAAATTGGACAACCTAGAAGAAATGAATAAATTCCAAGAAACATATAACTTACCCAAAGGGAAGCACGAAGACTTAGAAAATTTGAACAGACTGATTATCAGAAAGGAAATTGAATCAGTAATAAGAAAAATTCCCCAAAAGCAAAAGTCCAGGACCAGATGGCTTCCAGATGGTGGATAATTCCACCAAACATTTAAAGAAGAGTTAATACCTATTCTTCACAATTCCAGAAATAGAAGAGGGAGGAAAACTTCAGATTCATTCTATAAGACCAGCATTACCCTGATACCAAAACCAGATAAAAATACCACAAAAAAAGAGAACTACAGACCAATATCTTTGGTGAACATTGATGCAAAAATCCTCAACAAAATATTAACAAATTGAATCTAAAAATGCTTAAAAACTCTTTCATCATGATCAAGTGGGATTTATTCTTGGTTTGCAGGACTGGTTCAATATTTGTAAATCATTCAGTGTGATACATCACATCAATAAGGGAAAGGATAAAATCATATGATGCCTTCAATAGATGATGCAGGAAAAACTTTAGACAAAGTACAATATCCATTTATGATAAAAGCCCTCAACAAAGTAGGTCTAGAGGAAACATACCTCAACATAATGGAGGACTTATATGAAAAATCCACAGTAAACACCTTTCTCAATAGGAAAAACTAAGAGGTTTTCTCCTAAGGTCAGGAACAAGATAGGGATGACGACTCCCACCATTTCTATTCAACATAGTACTGGAAGTCCTAGCCAGAGGAATCATACAACAAAAAGAAATAAAAGAAATCAAAGCCAATAAGGAATAAATAAAACTTTCAGTGTTTGAAGATGACATGATACTATATTTAGAAAACCCAAAAGACTCTGCCAAAAGACTACTAGAATAGATAAATGAATTCAGTATGGTTGCAGGATACAAAATCAATATACAGAATTCTGTTGCATTTCTATACACTAATAATGCAGCAGCAGAAAGAGAAATTAAAAAAACAATCCCATTTATAATTTCACCAAAGATAGTAAAATACCTAGGAATAAACTTAACCAAAGACATGAAAGACCTGTACTCTGAAAAAGAGAAAAAAACTAATGAAAGATGGGGTGCCTGGGTGGTTTAGCAGGTTGTGTCTGACTCTTGGTTTTGTCTCAGGTCATGATCTCGGGGTTGTGAGATCGAGCCCACCATTGGGCTCTGTTCTCAGCAAGGAGCCTGCTTCCCTTCTCCATCTTCCTCTGCCCCTTCTCCCACTCATGCACTCTCTTTTCAAGATAAATAATCTAAAAAAATGCTGATGAAAGAAATTGAAGATGACACAAAGAAATGGAAAGATATTTCATTCTTATGGATTGAAAGAATAAATATTGCCAAAATGTCTGTGCTATGGAAAGCAATGTACATAATGCTATCCCTATCAAACATACCAACGGGATTTTTCACAGAACTACAACAGAGAATCCAAAAATTTATAAGGAACCACAAAAGATCCTGAATAGCCAAAGCAATCCCGAAAAAGAAAAGAAAAGCTCTAGGTATCACAATTTTGACTTCAAGTTATATTACTGTGTTGTAGTAATCAAGATAGTATGGTCCTGGAAGAAAAATAAACACATAAATCAATGGAACAGAATAGAAAGCCCAGAAATATACCCATGATTGTAAGACAAAGGAGGCAAAAATAACCCACAGGAAAAAGTCTCTTCAACAAATGTTGGACAAACTGGAGAGTTCCTTGCAAAAGCATGAAACTGGACCACCTTATTAGATCATACACAAAAATAAATTCAAAATGGATTAAAGACTTAAATGTGATAACTGAAACTAAAAAATCCTAGCAGAGAGCCCTGGCAGTAATTTCTCTGACATCAGGTATGTCTAGGAAAGGGAAACATAGGCAAAGTGAAACACGGGCAAAAATAAACTTTTGGGACTACATCAAAACAAGATAAAAAGTTTCTGCACAGCAAAGGAAAACAACAAAACTAAAAGACAACCTACTGAATGGGAGAAGATATTTGCCAATGTCATATCTAATGAAGGGTTAGTATCCAAAATATATAAAGAACTTGTAAAACTCAACACCAAAAAACAAATAATCCAATTGAAAAATGGGCAGAAGACAGGAATAGATATTTCTCCAAAGCAGACATACAGATGGCCAACAGACACATGAAAATATGCTCAACATCACTCATCAGCAGCAAAATGTAAATCAAAAGAATAATGAGATACCATCTCACACCTGCCAGAATGGTTAAAATAAAAATCTCAGGAAACAACAAGGATAGGAAGGACATGGAGAAAAAGAGCCCTTGCACACTGTCAGTGGGAATGCTAACTTGTGCAGCCACTGTGCAGAGAGTATGGAGACTCTTCAAAAAATTAAAAATAGGGGCGCCTGGGCGGCTCAGTTGGTTAAGCATCTGCTTTCAGCACAGGTCATGATCCCAGGATCCTGATATCGAGCCCTGCATTGGTCTCCCTGCTTGGTGGGGAGTGCGCTTCTCCCTCTGCCCCTCCCACTCTCTCTGTGAAATAAAAATAATCTTAAAAAAATTCAAAATAGAACTACCCTATGATGCAGGATTTACACTACTGGGTGTTTACCCCCAAAATACAAAAACACTAATTGGAAGGGATATATGTACCCTTATGTTTATTGCAGCATTATTTACAATAACCAAACTATAGAAGCAGCCCAAGTGTCCACTGATTGATGAACAAATAGAGAAGAGGTCACACACACACACACACACACACAGAGAGAGAGAGAGAGAGAGAGAGAGAGAATGGAATATTATCCAACCATAAAAAGAATGAAATCTTGCCATTTGCAACAAAACAGATGAAGTTAGAGGGGATAATGGTAACAGAAATAAGCCAGTCAGAGAAAAATTAAATACCATGTGATTTCACTCATATGTGGAAGAAATTTAAGAAATAAGACAAATGAACAAAAGAAATAAAGAAAAGAGAGACAAAAAAACCAACCAACCAAACAAGAAGACTAAGTATAGAGAAAAACTGATGGTAACCATCAGAGGGGAGGTAGGTGAGAGGATGAGTGAAATAGGTGAAGGGGATTAAGAGTACATCTATCTTAATGAACACTGAGTAATGTATGGAGTTGTTGAATCACTTTAATGTACACCTGAAACTTATATAACATTGTATGTTGAATGTAATTAAAATTTTTGAAATGAGTCATAGAAATTATCAGGGGTAGGCATAACTAAAGCAATGTTTGTGAATGAATATTTAGGTGATAATCTTATAAAAAATTGATTGCCAGAAAGGTCAGAATAGACATTACCTTTGAGGAGTTGGAGATGGTTGTAAATAGAATGGCTTTCTGGGGTATCAGGCAAATTTTTAATTTTTAAACATGATTTGTAACGTAGATGGTTGATTACAAGGGTATTTGCCTCATAAAAATTCCTTACTCTATATATTTGTTTTATGCAGTTTTCTTTTTGCATTTTAAAATAAAAAGCTTTTTTAAAAAAACACTATTTATTGTTTCACATTGGTTATCTTTCTTTTTTTCAGTAATGAGACATAAACACCAGCCTGATATGCATAATTTTACTGCAGGGACTTAGAGGGCAGGGCTAGATTGTTCTAATTGCTCAGGAAATAAAGATACCTCCGGGGTTCAGTATTCTGGAGCAAAAGAAAGTCATAAAAAGCACGGTCCTCCATTTTTTGTCCACTACAAGTGTCATCTCTTTCATTATTTCTTTTATAAATGTGGTTTCCTCCCTAGTAATCAAAGTTATGATTTAAAATATCAGTAAATTTTGTACTTATAAATCGGTCAACTCTTCATGAAAATCAGCATTTTAACATAGAATCTGCAATTCTGTCTCACTTTAAGAGATCAGAAATTTTTCTTTTAAATAAGATTCATTTATTTATTTATTTTAAATGGGGGTAGGGGCAGAGAGAGAGAGAGAATCTCAAGCAGACTCCTTGTTGAGCACAGAGTCTGACCTGAGGCTTGATCTCACAATCCTGAGATCATGACCTAAGCCAAAATCAAGAGTCAGAGGTTTAACTGAATAAGCCACCTGGTGTCTCCAGAAACATGTCAGATATACATATATGTATGTATGTGTATATATATATATATATATATATATATATATATGTATATAACTATTTCTTCAATATAGTTCTTTCTTCAATAAAATTAGATCATCAAAAATAAGTTCAATTATGTCCACATGTACTAATATAGAAGAAAGACCATGTAAAAGAAAGGAAAATTTACCAGATTCGTAACTTGCCATTAGCTTCCTTATTTTGTTACTAGCTTATTTCTATTACCTATTAATCTTGTCTTTATAATACAAACAGTTTCATTTTTAAACTTTTGTTGATGGAAAGTTTCAGGTATATACAGAAGTAGATATTGTAGTATAGTAGACCTCCATCTACTCATCTTGCAGTCTCAATAATATCAATACATGACTGATCTTGTTTAATCTATACACATATCTAATCCTCTTTATTACTGGATTATTTTGAAGCAAATTCTAGACATTTTATTATTTTCATTAAAAAATTGCTTTAAGTAAAGTAAGCAGCAGAGAACTCTTTAAGAAAGCAGCATGCACAGAAAGCCAAAAACTTCCAGTTAACGCTAGTGCCTACCTGAAAGCAAAGCCAACAAACTCTGCAACTCTATCCAGAAAATGTCTATTATCTTGCTAAAGCTTAAGTTTCCACCTTTGTAATTAAACTTACACTATTACTTATCACCATGCCAATAGGATATCGAAGTCAACTTTGGCAGCAATACTATCCAG
>PISX010022808.1:14067-31090 GCA_004024625.1 Mellivora capensis
CCCGCCGCCATCTGCTCTCTGGTCACTATCACTTTGTTTTCTACAGTTAAGAGGCTATTTTGTAGTTTCTCTCTTTCTTTTTTCCCGTTTGGTCATTCATTTTGTTTCTTAAATTCCACATATGAGTGAAATCATAAGATATTTGTCTTTCTCTGACTTTTTTTTAAACATAATACACATTAAGTCAATCCATGTTGTTGCAAATGGCAGGATTTTGTTCTTTTGTATGGCTATATAATATTCTATGGTGTGTGTATATATATACACTATATATAGTGTGTATATATATATATACATACTATGTATGTATATATATCACATCTTCCTTATCCATTCATCAGTCACTGGACATTTGGGATGTTTGGACAATTGTAGATAATGCTACTATAGACATGGGGGTGCATGTATCACTTCAAATTAGTATTTTTGTATTCTTAGGTAAATACCTTGTAGTGCAATTTCTGGATCATAAAGAAATTCTATTTTTAACTTTCTGAGGAATATACATACTGTTTTCCAGTGAGGCTGCACTGGTTTAGAGTACCATCAAGAGCATCTTTTATATTTTCCCATTCCTCCACATCCTCACCAACACTTGTGTCTTTTGTCATTGATTTTAGCCATTCTGACTGGTGTGAGGTGATATCTCATGGTAGTTTTGATTTGCATTTCCCTGATGATCAGTGATGTTGAGCATCTTTTCATGTGTCTGTTGGCCATCTGCATGTCTTCTTTGGAGAAATGTCTATTCCTGTCTTCTGCACATTTCTTGATTGGATTGTTCTCTGGGTGTTGAGTTTTATAAGTTCCTTATAGATTTTAGATATTAAAACATCTTTCAGATATGTCATTTACAACTATATTCTCCCATTCAGTAAGCTGCCTTTTAGTTTTGTTGATTGTTTCCTTCTCTGTGCGGAAGCTTTTTATTTTTTTATTGTTTCCTTTTTTTAAAAATTTCTTTTCAGTGTAACAGAATTCATAGTTTTTGCACCACACCCAGTGCTCCATGCAAAGCGTTCCCTCCATAATACCCACCACCTGGCTCCACCAGCCTCCCATCCCCCACCCCTTCAAAACCCTCAGGTTGTTTTTCAGAGTCCATAGTCTCTCATGGTTCATCTCCCCCTCCAATTTCCCTCAACTCTCTTCTCCTCTCCATCTCCCCATGTCCTCCGTGTTATTTGTTATGCCCCACAAATAAGTGAAACCCTATGATAATTGACTCTCTCTGCTTGACTTATTTCATTCAGCATAATCTCTTCCAGTCCCATCCATGTTGCTACAAAAGTTGGGTATTCATCCTTTCTGATGGAGGCATAATACTCCATAGTGTATATGGACCACATCTTCCTTATCCATTTGTCCGTTGAAGGACATCTTGGTTCTTTTCACAGTTTGGCGACCATGGCCATTGCTGCTATAAACATTGGGGTACAGATGGTCCTTCTTTTCACCATATCTGTATCTTCAGGGTAAATACCCAGTAGTGCAATTGCAGAGTCATAGGGAAGCTCTATTTTTAATTTCTTAAGGAATCTCCACACTGTTCTCCAGAGTGGCTGCACCAACTTGCATTCCCACCAACAGTGTAAGAGGGTTCCCCTTTCTCCACATCCTCTCCAACACACGTTGTTTCCTGACTTGCTAATTCTGGCCATTCTGACTGGCATGAGGTGGTATCTCAATGTGGTCTTAATTTGAATCTCCCTGATGGCTAATGATGATGAACGTTTTTTCATGTGTCTGATAGCCATTTGTATGTCTTCATTGGAGAAGTGTCTATTCATATCTTCTGCCCATTTTTTGGTATGATTATCTGTTTTGTGTGTGTTGAGTTTGAGAAGTTCTTTATAGATCTTGGATATCAACCTTTTGTCTGTACTGTCATTTGCAAATATCTTCTCCCATTCCATGGGTTGCTTCTTTGTTTTGTTCACTGTTTTCTTTGCTGTGCAGTAGCTTTTGATCTTGATGAAGTTCCAAAAGTTCATTTTTGCTTTTGTTTCCTTTGCCTTTGGAGACATATCTTGAAAGCAGTTGCTGTGGCTGATATCGAAGAGGAAATGTTGAAAAACAAAAATAAAACTGGCGGCATCACGTTACCTGATTTCAAGCTTTACTACAAAGCTGTGATCACCAAGACAGCATGGTACTGGCATCAAAACAGACACATAGACCAGTGGAACAGAGTAGAGAGCCCAGATATGAACCCTCAACTCTATGGTCAAAGAATCTTCGACAAAGCAGGAAAAAATATACAGTGGAAAAAAGACAGTCTCTAATAAATGGTGCTGGGAAAATTGGACAGCTATATGTAGAAGAATGAAACTCGACCATTCTCTTACACCATACACAAAGATAAACTCGAAATGGATAAAAGACCTCAATGTGAGACAGGAATCCATCAGAATCCTAGAGGAGAACAGAGGCAGTAACCTCTTCGATATCAGCCACAGAAGCTTTTTATTTTGACGAAGTTCCTGTAGCTTATTTTTGTTTTTGTTTCTCTTTCCTCAAGAGACATATCTAGAAAGAAGTTGTGATGGCCGATCTCAACGAAATTACTGCATGTGTTCTCCTTTGGGATTTTTATGGTTTAAGTTCTCACATAGGCCTTTAACACATTTTAATTTATTTTATGTTCATGGATTGGAAGAACAAATATTGTCAAAATGTCTATATTACCCAAAGTAATCTACACACTTAATACAATCTCAAAGTACTGACAGCATTTTTTACAGAGGTAGAACAACAACCCTAAAATTTGTATGGGACCACAAAAGACCCCGAATAGTCAAAGCAACTTCTAGAAAGCAAAGGAAAACTGGAGACATCAAAATTATGGACTTCAAGTTATATTTCAACACTGTAGTGACCAAAACAGCATGGTACTGGAATAAAAAATAGACACATAGAGCAATATAACAGAATGGAAAATGCAGAAATGAATCCACAACTAAATGGCAAATTATTCTTTGACAATGCAGGAAAGGATATCCAGTGGGAAAGGACAGCCTCTTCAAAAAATGGTGTTGGGAAAACTGGACAACAACCTACTAAAGGATGAAACTGGGCCACTTTCTTACATCATATAATTGTCTTTATATTTCAATCCATATGGATAATGGAAAGAGAATTGAGCTGGAACCTAGATGTTGGTTAGTCCCAGCTCTGCTAATTTATTTTACTATGTCCTTAAGCAAATCACAGAAAACTTTGAGCCTGTAACCTGAGAGCATGACTGTGATAGCTCAATTTTCTTCAAGCTCTGTCTCTAAGTCTTTAATAAATTGAGTTTTAGTAGCATTACCTCCTGTTGGAGCTAGAGGATAAAGCTTAAATGCTTTTCACAAGGAATTAACTGTAGTTGAAAGCTACAAGTTTAAGATAAAGTAGTACTCCAAATTTTTTTGAATATAAATTTTAACTGCAGATATAGTCATTGCTATTCTGAGAATCCATTATTTGTGAGATACTTCTCTCTTCCTTTTCTTTCCTTTTGTTTTTTAAAATTACACTCAGTTAGCCATGGTATAGTACATCATTAGATTTTGATGTAGTTTTCAATGATTTGTTAGTTGTGTATAACACCCAGTGCTCATCACAACACGTGACCTCCTCAATACCTATCACCCAGCTACCCCATCCCCCCAACGCCCTCCCCTCTGAAACCCTCAGTTTGTTTCTTGGAGTCTATAGTCTCTCACAGTTTGTCTCCCTCTCTGATTTCTTTCCATTCAGTTTTCCTTTCCTTCCCCTGTGGTCCTCCATCTATTCCTTATGTTTCAGATATGAGGGAAACCATATGCTAATTGCCTTTCTCTGCTTGATTTATTTTACTTAACAAAATCCCCTCCAGTTCCAGCCATGTTAATGTAAATGGTGGGTATTCATCCTTTCTGATGGCTGAGTAATATTCCATTGTATATATGGACCACATCTTCTTTATCCATTCATCTGTTGAAGGACATCTCAGCTCTTTCCACAATTTGGCTATTGTGGACATCGTTGCTATGAACATTGGGGTGCATATGCCCCTTCTTTTCACTACATCTGTATCTTTGGGGTAAATACCTAGTAGTGCAATTGTTGGGTTGTAGGCTAGCTCTATTTTTAACATCATGGTTTATGTGTCTCTTTTTGTGTCAGTACCATGCTATCTTGATGATCACAGCTTTGTAGTAAAGCTTGAAATCAGGCATCTTGATAGCCCCGGTTTTGTTTTTCTTTTCTAACATTCCCTTAGCAATTTGGGGTCTTTTCTGCTTCCATACAAATCTTAGGATTGTCTGTTCCAGCTCTTTGAAAAATGCCAGTGGTATTTTAATAGGGATGGCATTGAGAGTATTGCTCTGGGCAGGATAGACATTTTCACAATGCTTATTCTTCCAATCCATGAGCGTGGAATGTTTTCATCTTTATGTGTCTGCCTCAGTTTCTTTCGTAAGTGTTCTATAGTTTCTAGAGTATACATCCTTTTCCTCTTTGGTTAGTTTTATTCCCAGGTGTCTTATGGTTTTTGGTGCTCTTGTAAGTGGAGTCGTTCCTTATTTCTCTTTCTATAATCACATTATTAGTGTATAGAAATGTAAAAGATTTCTATGCATTGATTTTGTATCCTACCACATTGCTGAATTGCTGTATGAATTCTAGTAATTTGGGGGTAGAGGCTTTTGGGTTTTCCACATTAAGTACCGTGTCATCTGCAAAGTGAGTTTACTTCTTCTTTGTCAATTTGAATGCCTTTTATTTCTTTTTTGTTGTCTGATTGCTGATGCTTGGACTTCTAGCACTATGTTGAACAATAGTAGTGAGAGTGGGCATCCCTGTCATGTTTTGACTTTAAGGGAAAAGCGCTCAGTTTTTCCCAATTGATAATGATATTCACCATGGCCTTTTCATAGATGGCTTTTATGATATTGAGATATGTTCCCTCTATCCCTATACTTTGAAGAGTTTTAATCAGGAAATGATGCTGTATTTTGCCAAATGTCTTTTTTGCATCAATTGAGAGGATCCTATGGTTCTTGTCTTTTCTTTTATTCATGTGATCTATCATGTTGATTGATTTGAGAATGTTGAACCAGACTTGCATCTCTGGAATAAATCCCCTTGGTCAGGGAGGATAATCTTTTTAACGTACTGTTGGATCTTATTGGCTAGGATCTTGTTCAGTATTTTGGCATCCATATTCATCAGGGATATTAGTCTGTAATTCCTCTTTTTGGTTCAGTCTCTGTCTGGTTTGAGGGTCAGGGTAATCCTGGCCTCATAGAACAAGTTTGGAAGTTTTCCTTCTATTTCTATTTTTTTTTGAAACTGCTTTAGTAGAATAGGTGTTAATTCTTTAAATGTTTGGTAGAACTTGCCTGGGAAGCCATCGGGCCCTGGACTCTGGTTTTTTGGAGGTTTTTGATTACTGCTTCAATTTCCTTTCTGGATATTGGTTTATTCAGATTGTCTATTTCTTCCTGTTTCAGTCTTGCTAGTTTATAAGTTTCCAGGAATGCGTCCATTTCTTCTAGATTGGTTAATTTTTTAGCATATAGTTGCTGGTAGTAATTTTTAATATTTGTTCTTATTTCCTTGGTGTTAATCGTGATCTCTCCCATTTTATTCATGATTTTATTAATTGGGTCCTTCCTTTTCCTTTGGATAAGTCTGGCTGGAGATTTATCAATCTTATTAATTCTTTAAAAAAACCCAGCTTCTAGTTTTGTTGACCTGTTCTACTGTTTTCCTGGTTTCTATTTCACTGATTTCTGCTCTAATCTTTATTATTTCTCTTCTCCTGCTTGGCTTAGGCTTTATTTGTTGTTCTTTCTCCAGGTTGTTTTGGTCTAAGGTTAGCGTGCGCATTGGGATTTTTCTTTTCTCTCTCTCTCTCTCTTTCTTTCTTTCTTTCTTTCTTCTTTTTTTTTTCTTTTTTTTGAGAGAGGCTTGGATGGCTATGTATTTCCCTCTGAGGACCACCTTTGCAGTATCTCATAGGTTTTGGACTGATTGGTTTTCATCCTTATAGTTTCAGTGAATTGCTTGAGTTCATCTTTCATTTCCTGGTTGACCCAATCATTCTTTAGCAGGGTGCTTTTTAACTTCCAAGTGTTTGAGTTCCCTTCAAATCTCTTTTGGTTGAATTCCAGTGTCAAAGCATTGTGGCCTGAAAATACGCAGGGAATAATCTCAATCTTTTGGTATCAGTTGAGACCTAATTTGTGACCCAGTATGTAGTCTTTTCTGGAGAATGTTCCATGTGCACCTGAGAAGAATTTGTACTCTCTTGTTTTAGGGTGGAATTTTCTGTATATATCTTCGAAGTCCATCTGTTCCAATGGGTCATTCAAAGCTCTTGTTTATTTTTTGATCATCTGCTTAGATGATCTTTCCACTGCAGTGAGTGGAGTGTTGAGAGATCTTCTACTATTAATGTATTATTATCAATATGTTTCTTTATTTTGATTATTAACTGATTTATTTAATTGGCTACTCCCATATTGGGGGCATAGATATTTCAAATGGTTAGATCTTCTTTTTGGATAGACACCTTAAGTATGATATAGAGTCCCTCTACATCTCTCTCTACAGTCTTTGGGTTAAAATATAATTTGTCTAATATGAGGACTGTTACTCCAGCTTTCTTTTGAGGTCCATTAGCATGGCAAATGGTTCTTCATACCCTCATTTTCAATCTGGGGGTGTCTTTAGGTTCAAAATGAGTATCTTGTAGACAGAAGATGGATGGGTCCTGCTTTTTGTCCAATCTGAAACCCTGTGTCTTTTCACAGGAGCATTCATCCCCTTTACATTCAGAATAACTATTGAGAGATATGAGATTAGTGTCATTTTATTGCCTATAAATCCCTGTTCCTATGTATTTTCCCTCTTTCTTTCTGTTATACGTGATTCTTGGGTTCTCTCTTCACTTATAGAATCCCCCTTAATATTTTTTTGAGCTCTGGCTTGGTGGTCACATATTCTTTCAGTTTCTGCCTATCCTGAAAGCTCTTTATCTCTCCATCCATTCTGAATGACAATCTTTCTGGATAAGTATTCTTGGCTGCATATTCTTTTCATTCCATACCCTTAATATGTCTTGCCAGCCCTTTTTTGGTTGCCAGGTCTCTGGGAACAAGTCTTTCATTATTCCTATATTCCTCCCTCCATATGTAAGGAACCCCCTCTCCCTGACTACTCTCAAGATAGTTTCCTTGGCTGTAAAATTTACAAGCTTCACTCTTATATGTTGTGGTATTGATCTATTTTTATTGATTTTGGGAGGGGTTTTCTCTGTCTCTCAGACTAGAATGCTCATTCTCTTCCCCAGATTAAGGAAGTTCTCAGTTATTGTTCAAAGATACCTTCTAGTCCTCTCTCTCTCCACCCCCTCAGGGATGCCAATAATTCTGACACTGGAATATTTTATGACATTTTTGATCTCTCTAAGTCTATTTTCATGGACTACTAACTACTTATCCCTATATTATTCAGCTTCCTTCCCTTGTATCACCTTATCTTCTAGACCACTGATTCATTCTTCTGCCTCCTTTACCCTGGTTATTAGAGTACCCAGTTTAGACTTCATCTCATTCATAACATTATTTAGTTCAGCCTGATTAGATTTCATTTCTGATTTTATAGATTCTATATTGTCACTAAATTTTTTTGAAGCTTAGCTATTGACTTTATGATTGCTATCCTAAATTTATCTGTGACATCTTGCTTCTATCCATATCCATTAGGTCTGTGGCAGTGGCATTGTCTCTGTTTCTTTCCTTTGTTGAGCGTTCCTTCTCCTAGTCATTTTCTCAAGGAATGGTTGAGTGAATGAGCAGAGTCCAAAATCTCAACCATGACCCAAGCAAGATGTAACCTAGAAAAATCCGGAGCTGTCTGAAGCCACCACAAAAACAAAAAAACAAAAAACAAAAAAACAAAGCCAAAATGAAACACAATAAAATTTTTTAAATTCCAAAATTAAAAAAAAATTAAAAATGGGAGGAGGTGAAGGGGACTATAATCTCCCAGTGTGGATAAAATCTGGTTTTTAGTTTTTCCTAGGTATATTTTGGTCTTTGTGTTAGATGACACTATGTATTGAATTTTAAGGAAAGTAAAATTTGTATCTATATAAAGGTAAAATTGAATAGTGAAAAAAAGACTAAAATAAAGCATGTATCTCTATAGAAAACATAGGTGTGAAAAATACAATTCAAAAAGATACTATGAAATAGAAGTTGATATAATAAATACCTAGTTAAAATGAAAAGGTAAAAAACAAACAAATAAAGAAAAGGGATAAGAAAAAGAAAAAAAGAAAATGAGGAGAATTTTATCTGAAAAAAAAAAAAGTCATGAGAACACACCTGGAGCTCAATATGTAATTTTCCCTTGGTGTGGGTATTTTACAGTCTTATGGGATCCATAGAATTGTTGTCTACCTAGTCTTCCAGCCTGTCTTCTGGGGGAGGAGCCTGCCCTGGTGTTTTTCAGGTATCCCTGCCTGTGTGGAGTTGCCCCACCCCCTGTCAGGAATTGAGCTCAGTCTGGTCTTCTGTGTGGTTTTTCTTCCCTGGGGGCTTTCTGCTCCTCTTTAGAGGATCAGGGCAAAAATGGCTGCAGCCAAACATCTGGCCCAGAGCAGAAAATTCAGTCTGCTCTTTAATAAACCCTCTAGGACAAATAGTCTCCACTTCTATATGGTGTGCCAAAAACCACAGCCTCTCATGTTGTGTGCCTACGCAACTCTTTCAGATGTAGTCCCAGGGTCCCAGGAGTGCCACTGCCCTTTGTGATTCTAAATCTGTTGTGCACATTCAAAACTTCTGGACCATGTCTGGGTGCTGTTCTTAAGGCCTTTCTGGGCTGCTACTGCTCTGTGAGTTTTTGCCTGGTCGTGGGTGCAGGTTCCAGATATTTTTCAGGCTACCCAATAGAAGAGAGATTATTGACCAGTCCAGCTTACATTTTATGGTGATTGGAGCTGAGCCCCTTTCAGGGCTCAGTGACCATAACCTACTTCCTGGCTCCACTACTCAGGTACTCTACTGCTTCAGGGATTCCCCATTTGCTCTTCAGCTTCTTGTAGCCTGAGACCACAATGCCCTACTTAGAATTTTGCCTTTTCATTTCCAGAGCCCTTTTCAGAGAGGGATGTCTCTACCTAGAGCAGTTTTATAAGGGTTCTGATTTTGCACTCCAGTGTTATATCACTTTCCAGGAACCAGCTTATGGAGGATCCCTCCCCCTTCTATTTATTTCTTGATATTTCCCCACAGATTCATGACTCCATACGTTTGCAAAAACTAATCACTTTTCTGCTTGCAGAGATCTAGGTGTATATTCTTACATCTCAGGCTGATTTCATTTGTACTAAAAATGGTTTGGTAGATATCCAGCTAAATTCTCGGGACCAGTTGAAATGGGGTCCTTGCCTCCAAATGCCATCTTGTCTCAAAAAAAACCCAAACAACCCTTGAGTGTGAGATTACAAGAGTCTTCCCCTTAGGAAAAGAGCACTATAATTTTTTTTCTTCTCGCATAATAGATATGCTGGGTTAGGTTGAGTGTACCATCCAGAGAGTCTCAGCAATGCATTCATCAGATATTTTTCTAGCACACCTATGTAGACAAAACCCTAGATTGTTCTGTAAATAGCTGGGAAAGCATTGACCTCCTATATAATACAATACTCAACCGGGAAGTTTGTTAAAGCAGAATTCCCTTTCAGATACATTTTGGAGACAGATCTTACCCTGGTTGTTGTTTTTTTTTTTTTTAAGATTTATTTATTTATTTATTTATTTATTTATTTATTTATTTATTTATCAGAGAGAGAGAGAGCGAGCACAGGCAGACAGAATGGCAGGCAGAGGCAGAGGGAGAAGCAGGCTCCCTGCCGAGCAAGGAGCCCAATGCGGGACTCGATTCCAGGACGCCGGGATCATGACCCGAGCCGAAGGCAGCTGCTCAACCAACTGAGCCACCAAGACATCCCTTCACCCTGGTTTTTGATAAGACACCTTAAGAAATAGTAATGTTTACACTCAATATATGGTTAGCAATGGCATTTCTAGAAAATTATTGAATGCAAAAATGCTTCCCTGTAGAAAAATTTCTCTGGGCTGACAATGCTTACTGTTAGTTTTCATTATTAATATTTCAAGTCCCATCCTCTTGCTACCATGAGAAAAGTCATGGCATGATTCAACACAGCTTGATTTCTTTTCCTTGGTGCCTTCCAAATGCTATCTTATGATTATATAATACTTAGAATGATGTAACACAATTCCCAATTTTCTTCAAATACTAAGATCATTGTAATAAATTTAATTTACATTTTGAGGTCTTGCCCATCTGTAGAAAATCTTCAGCTTCCAGTTAAGCTTCTAATTTTTCTATGGCTGCTTTCACCCAGAAGTTAGGGGCAGGGTTCTAAAAACTCACTGGCACTTCTGTCAAAAGGCTAGCAGTAGCCCCATCTTTAACATCTTTGCCTCTAAAGATTATTTATTTATTTATTTGAGAGAGAGAGAGCAAGCAAGCATGCAGGAACAGGCAGAGGGGCAGAGGGAGAAGAAGACTCCCCACTGAGCAGGGACCCTAACAGGGGGCTAGATCACAGGACTGTGGAGTCATGACCTGGGTTGAAAGCAGATCCTTAACTGACTGAGCCACCCAGGCACCCCTCAAAAACTTTGTCTCTATACTGTAGACCTTGTACGTCATGGTTGGTTAGCTACTTCCTGCATGTATTTTTATTCATTTCAAGATCTGTTCAATATTTTCTGACTTTCTAGTATTCACTGCCCTCTCCTGGCTGCCTTTATTCCTTTCTACTGTGAGGTTTCTGGTTGCTTGTCCATGAACTAGATTCCCTAGCTATACAGTTGTCCATTTTCCTTTCCACTAAGATTGTAGTTTTTACCTGTTAGTTGAACTTCGCAATCTACTGACAGAATTTTTGTTTATTAACTACTGTATTTGGAATTCCCTGCCCACTTTAGTTTCCCACTTTCTTTTTCATTGACCCAGAATAATTATTATTGACCATTAATCTGGTATAAAATTTAAACCATATTTTTCTGTTATAACTTGCTTCCATCATGCCTGGTATTTTCTTTTCCTTTTTTTAAAAATTTGATTTAATTTTATTTATTTTCAGTGTTCCAGAATTCATTGTTTATGCATCACACCCAGTGCTCCATGCAATACGTGCCCTCCGTATACCCACCACCAGGCTCACCCAACCTCCCAACCCCCCTCCCTTCCAAAACCCTCAGTCTCTCATGGTTTGTCTCCCCCTCCAATTTCCCCCAACTCACTTCTCCTCTCCATCTCCCAATGTCCTCCATTTTATTCCTTATGCTCCACAAGTAAGTGAAACCATATGATAATTGACTTTCTCTGATTGACTTATTTCACTCAGCAAAATCTCTCCCAGTCCCACCCATGTTGGTACAAAAGTTAGGTATACATCCTTTCTGATGGAGGCATAATACTCCATTATATCTATGGACCATATCTTCTTTATCCATTCGTCCACTGAAAGGCACCTTGGCTCTTTCCACAGTTTGGTGACTGTGACCATTGCTGCTATGAACATTGGGGTACAGATGGCCCTTCTTTTCACTACATCTGTATCTTTGGGGTAAATACTGAGTAGTGTGATTGCAGGGTCATAGGGTAGCTCTATTTGTAATTTCTTAAGGATTATACATACTGTTTTCCAAAGTGGCTGCACCAACTTGCATTCGCACCAACAGTGTAAGAGGGTTCCCCTTTCTCCACATCCTCTCCAACATTCGTTGTTTACTGTCTTGTTAATTTTTGCCATTCTAATTGGTGTAAGGTGGTATCTCAATGTGGTTTTGATTTGAATCTCCCTGATTGCTAATGATGATGAACATTTTTCCATGTGTCTGTTAGCCATTTGGATGTCTTCAATGGAGAAATGTCTGTGCATGTCTTCTGCCCATTTTTGGCATGATTATCTGTTTTTTGGGTATTGAGTTTGAGGAGTTCTTTATAGATCTTGGATATCAGCCATTTGTCTGTAGTGTCATTTGCGAATATCTTCTCCCATTCTGTGTGTTGCCTCTTTGTTTTGTTGACTGTTTCCTTTGCTGTGCAGAAGCTTTTGATCTTGATGAAATCCCAAAAGTTCATTTTTGCTTCTGTTTCCTTTGTCTTTGGAGACATATCTTGAAAGAAGTTGATGTGGCCGATGTCAAAGAGGTTACTGCCCATGTTCTCCTCTAGGATTTTGATAGATTCCTGCCTCACATTGAGGTCTTTTATCCATTTAGAGTTTATCTTTGTGTATGGTGTAAGAGAATGGTCAAGTTTCATTCTTCTACACATAGCTGTCCAATTGTCCCAGCACCATTAATTGAAGAGACTGTCTTTTTTTCCACTATATATTTTTCCTGCTTTGTCAAAAATTATTTGACCATAGAGTTGTGCATCCATATCTGGGCTCTCTACTCTGTTCCACTGGTCTACGTGTCTGTTTTTGTGAGAGGACCATGCTGTCTTGGTGCTGGTATTTCCTTCACATTAGGAGACTGTCTTACACTCCTAAATATTTTTCTTAACCACATTGCATTTTAGGAGAAAAACAGTGCCAGTCACGTCCACGTAGTATTTCCAATAAACATATGGTTTTCCCTCTGTACTCATTCAGAGACACCTATGGATCAAACAACACAACTACCCAGTCCAGAAACAAACATCTTTAATGAGACAATAAATAACTGATTTTTTCCCATTGTTGAAAAAGTTTATTGTGAATATTCAATTGTGAGTATTTTGGAATAATTGTAGATTCACATGTAGTTGTAAGAAATAATAGAGATCTCATGTATACTTTTTTTAGTTTCCCAAATAGTAACTAGCATCTTGCAAAACTATTGTTTTGCAATATCACAGACAGGATTTTGTGATCACACAATCCAGTGATCTTATTCAAATTTCCTCTTTCGATTGTACTAATTTCTTTGTGTATTTATTTCTACACAATTGTATCCCATGAATAGGTTCCTGTATCCACTACCACAGACAAGATATAAAATAGTTCCATTGCCACATGGATCCCTCCTGTTCATGATCATTCCTAGTTTTCCCACTCGCTTGCCCTGTCCCTAAACCCTGTCAACCATTAATCTGATTTACATCTCTATAATTTTGTCATTTCAAAAATATTGTGTAAAAGGAATAATAGAGAGCACATAACCTTTTAGTCTTGACTCTTTTTACTCAGTATATTTCTCTGGAGAGTCATACAGATTGTTCTTTATATCAATAGTTTGTTCCTTTTTATTGCTGATAGTATTCAACTGTATGGAATAATCAAAGTTTGTTTATCCAGTCACCCACTGAAGAACATTTAGGTGGTTTCAACTTTTTGACCATTACAAATTAAGCTATGAGCATTTGTGTATAGGCTTTGTGTATGAAAATAAGTTTTCAGTTCTATGGGATAAATGCCAAGTGGTGTGATTGATGGGGTGAATAATAGTTACATTTTTAGTTTTATAAGAAACTGCCATACTCTTTTCTGGTAAACAGCATTTTAAACTAACCACATGTTAGTTTAATCTTTGGAGATAACCTCTTAGTTTAAAAAAGATGTTGAGACCACAGTTCTAGAATGTTTAAAAACATTATACAAAATCTGAGTCTTCAGTTTTCTTTACATAATACCCAAACCTCAAACACACAAGGACTGATTACAACCTGTACAGATGCATGAATTTGTTAATTTTACAAATGTTATACGCCCGTACTTTATGTTTAGTCAGAGAATTCATTCAGAAAATCAAAATGATAAGTCTTCCATTGTTTTTAAGGACAATAATATTGAAATTTAAGGGATGCTGAAGAAAAAGGTTTGAATATAAGCAATTAATTGTTTTCCATTAATTCCAGGGTCTTTGTCATTTTATCACACAACTTTTTGTTATCACTGAAAGTAATAGAAATAGGATTCACTTTTTTTGACTGAAAGAGCTTCGTGAAATGCCATAGAATCTGAGCAATTAGTATATAATAAAGAGAGAAAAGAAAATTAAAAATCAATTTCAAATGAGTAATGACCACACTAATAAAAACTCAGCAAAAATGAGTTTTCCTATGGTACCACATAATTTCTTGAACAGTTACAATGATCTAAAGCTTTTTCTTATTATTAAATGAGGTCTCTCTAATTTTACATTTGAAGATCTTGTACATTTTAATATGTATTCTACAATTTTATTCAACAAATCACTAATGAATGTATACTGGAAAGTTTAAATCATATTCAGATAAAAGCAATAAAAATAAATATTTTTAGATAAGAGAATGTTCCCTCAGTTGGAAATATTTTTAAATTTTAATTCCAGTACAATCAACATGCAGTGTTATATTAGTTTCAGGTGTACAATATAGTGATTCAAAAATTATGTACATTACTCAGTGCTCATCACAATAACTGTACTCTTAATTTCATTTAACAGTTGGAAGTATTTTTAAAGTACAATAATATGATTAGAGAAGCTTGGGTTACTAGCACTGTAGAAGTGATTTTTCAGTGTATATTTACGGACTGGATACTGTTTTTGTATAAGTGTAAATGTTATTTTCCATTCAATTGAGGGGAATTTCAATGTAGTTTGGATATTAGAGGAGATGAAGTCTTACTGAAATGGAAAGATGAAGATCATCAATTAAAGAAACATAGGTGCTAAACAGTATAATATTATTTTGGTAAAAAATTTATAAGCCCATATATTGTATATCCTTAAAGAAAGTAAAGAAATATATGCACTAGATTTAGCATAGGGTATCTCTGGTGATGGCAATGTGGAAACTGAGTTTTTAGCATTTTGCTTTCTTGTATTTTCTAATTTGCTATAGTGCATATATACTACTTCTGTAATAATAAGTGGTATTTTTAAGCTGACTGCAAATAGAAATGTACAGAACGTATGCTGCTCAGATGTCAGTTTTTTTTTAAAGTAAGACTGTTTTTTTTAGTGCAGTTTTAGATTCATAGCAAAAATGAGAAAATACAGATATTTCCTGTGTACATCTCTACACCAACACATGCAAAGCTTCCCCTACTATCAACATTTCCCACCAGAGTGGTACATTTGTTATAACTGATGATCTTATATTGACAAGGCATAATCACTCAATATGCATAGTTTATCTTGGGGTTCACTCCTTGTGTACCTTCTATGGGTGTGGACAAAGCATAATAACATGTGTTCCTCATTTTAGTACCATAGAGTATTTTCACTGTCCCAAAATTCATCTGTGCTCCTCCTATTGATCCCTCCTCCACAACCTTTGGCAACCACTGATATATTTTTTTAATGTCTCTATACTATTGCCTTTTCTACAATGTCATATAGTTGGAATCATACAATATGTGGCCTTTTCAAATTTCTTTTCTTGCTTAGTAATATGCACTTAGGTTACTCCATGTATTTTCATGGCTTGATAGCTCATATCTTTTTTATGCTGAAAAATACGCCTTTGTCTGAATGAACACAGTTTATCCATTCACCTACTGAAGGACATGATTTAGTTTTTTTAAAAATTTTATTATTTTTTTATTTCATTTCTTTTCATCGTAACAGAATTCATAGTTTTACACCACACCCAGTGCTCCATGCAATGCGTGCCCTCCATAATACCCACCACCTGGCTCCCCCAATCTCCCACCCCACGCCCCTTCAAAACCCTCAGGTTGTTTTTCAGAGTCCATAGTCTCTCATGGTTCATCTCTCCCTCCAATTTCCCTCAACTCCCTTCTCCTCTCCATCTCCCCATGTCCTCCGTGTTATTTATTATGTTCTGCAAATAAGTGAAACCATATGATAATTGACTCTCTCTGCTTGACTTATTTCATTCTGCATAATTTCTTCCAGTCCCGTCCATGTTGCTACAAAAGTTGGGTATTCATCCTTTCTGATGGAGGCATATACTCCATAGTGTATATGGACCATATCTTCCTTATCCATTCATCTGTGGAAGGGCATCTTGGTTCTTTCAACAGTTTAGTGACTGTGGCCATTGCTGCTATGAACATTGGAGTACAGATGGCCCTTCTTTTTACTACATCTGTATCTTTGGGGTAAATGCCCAGTAGCGCAATTGCAGGGTCATAGGGAAGCTCTATATTTAATTTCTTGAGGAATCTCCACATTGTTCTCCAGAGTGGCTGCACCAACTTGCATTCCTACCAACAGTGTAAGAGGGTTCCCTTTTCTCCACATCCTCTCCAACACACATTGTTTCCTGTCTTGCTAATTTTGGCCATTCTGACTGGCGTGAGGTGCTATCTCAATGAGGTTTTAATTTGAATCTCCCTGATGGCTAATGATGATGAACATTTTTTCATGTGTCTGATAGCCATTTGTATGTCTTCATTGGAGAAGTTTCTGTTCATATCTTCTGCCTATTTTTTGATATGATTGTCTGTTTTGTGTGTGTTGAGATTGAGAAGTTCTTTATAGATCCTGGATATCAACCTTTTGTCTGTACTGTCATTTGCAAATATCTTCTCCCATTCCGTGGATTGCCTCTTTGTTTTGTTGACTGTCTCCTTTGCTGTGCAGAAGCTTTTGATCTTGATGAAGTCCCAAAAGTTCATTTTGGCTTTTGTTTCCTTTGCCTTTGGTGACATATCTTGAAAGAAGTTGCTGTGGCTGATATCAAAGAGGTTACTGCCTATGTTCTCCTCTAGGATTCTGATGGATTCCTGTCGCATATTGAGGTCCTTTACCCATTTCGAGTTTATCTTTGTGTATGGTGTAAGAGAATGGTCGAGTTTCATTCTTCTACATATAGCTGTCCAATTTTCCCAGCACCATTTATTGAAGAGACTGTCTTTTCCCCACTGTATATTTTTTCCTGCTTTGTCGAAAATTATATGACCATAGAGTTGAGGGTCCATATCTGGGCTCTCTACTCTGTTCCATTGGTCTATGTGTCTGTTTTGATGCCAGTACCATGCTGTCTTGGTGATCACAGC
>PISX010022809.1:0-30978 GCA_004024625.1 Mellivora capensis
GGGGTGGGAGGTTGGGGGGGCCAGGTGGTGGGTATTATGGAGGGCACGCATTGCATGGAGCACTGGGTGTGGCGCAAAAACTATGAATTCTGTTACGCTGAAAAGAAATTAAA
This sequence comes from Mellivora capensis, assembly GCA_004024625.1. Classification (NCBI taxonomy): domain Eukaryota; kingdom Metazoa; phylum Chordata; class Mammalia; order Carnivora; family Mustelidae; genus Mellivora; species Mellivora capensis. Next base: position 114 of record PISX010022809.1, read on the forward strand.
AAAAAAAAGGCATGAGATTGACTATAATTACATTTTTTTGACTTTTTAATTTATTTGTCTCTGTTACTGAGATATGGTTGACATACAGTGTTATATTAGTTTCAGGTGCACAGCACAGTGATTCCACAACTCTATATATTGTGAAGTACTCACTGCAATAAGAGTAGTTACCATCTGTCACCATACAATGTTAATACAACACTACTGACTACATTCCTTATGCTGTAATTTTTATCTCCATGACTGATTCTATAACAGGTCCCTTCTTCTAGTCCCCAGCCACCTCCCCTTAGGCAACCACCAGTCTGTTCTCTGTATTTGGGTTTGTTTGGTTTTTATTGTTGTTTTTTTTTGTTTGTTTGTTTTGCTTTTTTGATTCCACATATAAGTGAAATCATATGTTATCTATCTTTCTCTGACTTACTTTACTTAGCATGATGTCCTTTAGGTCCATCCAAATTGTTGCAAATCGCAAGACGAAATTCTTTTTTATGTCTTGAGGTATATGCCACTGTGCATGCATGTGTGTGTGTGTGTGTGTGTGTGTGTGTATCATATCTTCTTTATTTAACCATCTATTGATGAACACATGGGTTGCTTCCATATCTTGGCTATTGTAAATAATGCTGCAATGAGCATGAGGTGTGTATATCTTTTCAAATTAGTGTTTTAGTTTTCCTTGGGTAAATACCCAATAGTGGAATTATTAGATCATATGGCATTTTTATTTTTAAGTTTCTGAGAAGCCTTCATATTGTTTTCCACAGTAGTTTTACAAATTGACATTCCCACCAACAGGACATTCCCTTACCTCCAAGTCCTCATACCACTGTTCTTTCTTTCCTTTTTTTTTTTTAATCGTTTCAAGTTTTTAATTTAAATGCCAGGTAGTTAACATACAGTGTAATATTAGTTTTAGGTGTAGAATTTAGGGGATAAGGGGAAATGAAGAACAGGTGGCATCTGCAGACTCCAGGTTTCAGTTAAGACCCTTTAATGGATGAAAAAGATGGAAAGATTTAAAGCTTCAATGGAGTTGATCAATCCTGAAATAGATTCAGAAATGTTAAAGATTTTTTATTTTGTTTTTGTTTTTGTTTTGTTTTGCTTGTTTTCAGAAGTGTAAAAGAATTTTGAAAAGAGTGAGGAGTGAAGTTTTGGTCAGATATAGGAAACAGAATAACAAACAGCTACTCACAAAAGACACTTGAATCTTTCAGAGCATATGAGAAGCAACGGATACAGAGATGTGAACAAGGTGACTACATCCCAACAAATCTTAATGTCCGTGGATCCTCTGACCTCACCAGATTCCACTGAGTTCTGGTACAGCCTGGGTGGCTCTGGGGACCACAGGGCAGGCAAATGGCAGCCATGCTGGGTGGGAATAACTTTAGCCTGTATGTTGCAACCCCAAGGCAAGAGAAACAGCCACAGTGGGCAGAGGCCAAGTGGCTAGACAAAAACCTAGTGGCCAGTCACCAAAACAACAACAACCAACCAACCAACCAAAACAAAACTCACACACCTAGTGGCCACTCTCAGTAGGAGCAGACAGAAGCGGTGAAGTACATTGATCACTGGACAGAAATAACTGAGACTGAAACAAGCCATTCATCTTGTGGCAGCCACCAAAATTGAGAGGATATAAGCATTTGTTCTCCTTGTCTTGCCTTTTTTTTTTTTTTTTTTTTGGCTTGTCACATCCTGCCCCCAATCCAAATTATTTATGGCCCTTTTTCAGACTTCTCTCATTGAAGCTGGTCTCCTTACTGTCCAGCACCTCACCAGAAGCATCACTGTTTGGTTTTCTACCTTTTGTCCATTTCTTGAGCCCTTGGAAATGCTCACTTTTGTATATAACCAGTGCAGGGTTCTCAATGACAGAATTTTAGGTCTAGTTAGTAAGATTTTTTATTCTAACTCTGTTTGCTCAGGCAAGAACAAAGCATTGTCTGTCTGATGGTAGTATAGCACTAATTATAATTTAATATATTTATTAGAACAGAAGTCTTTCTTAGGAAGAACTAATTTTTAAAAAAATTTTTTTGCAGGTTTCTAGGGGTGTTAGGGCTGCTATTTAAGTATGGAATCATGAATGAATTACACTCAAATTAAGATTTCTTAGAAAACCCAGGATGGTAAATTATTTCCTGACAAGATCTATAAGTTGATTCTATTTATATAGTGTTGCAAAAGGTAAATTTTCTTCTTTATAAGATGCTTTCATTAGTTAACCAACACATAAAAGAGTAATTCACATATTTTCAATCATTTCACAGGAAAATCCACATGGCTTCCAGGAAAGAAAGATTTAAAAATACTTCTCTTATGACAATTTATTCTGCTAGAACCCTTCTAAGTGCCAGTGAAATGGGGATGTGAATAGAATTTAAAAAGTCATTAAAACTAGAGTCCCTTTTAACATATAATTTAGAAGTCAACTGATTAATTGGCTTCAAGTTATGTTTATTTTTAAGCACAATAATGTCACCACTGCAGGATTATACAGTTCATTAGAAAGCTCTATCAAAAGCAACTACACACAAATTAAGGTGACAGGATACAACTCTTTCTTAGCAACCTGTAGTGGACCACATGATGGAATTTAAGGTGTAGAGAACTCTGGCTGAAATGGTCATGGTGCAAAAAAATGGATTTTTATCCCATTCATTATGTATATCAAATTTAGCTTCATATATTAAAACTTCAAAGAAATGGTTTTCAAAGATAATAATCATCTAATCTGAAAATCTCAAAAGATATTAAATAAAATAATTGATCATTATTAAAGAGAATATATTATAGGCCACTGCATTAGTTTTTTGTTACTCCTGTAATAAATTACCATAAACCTAGAAGCTTAAAATGATACAAACTTATGATTTCTGTTCTGTAAGTCAGAAATCTGAGCCAGGGGGCGCCTGGGTGGCTCAGATGGTTGGGCATCTACCTTCGGCTCGGGTCGTGATCCCAGGGTCCTGGGATCGAGCCCCAGGTTGGGCTCCCTGCTCAGAAGGGAGTCTGCTTCTCCCTCTACCTCTCCCCCTGCTTGTGTTCTGTCTCTCTCACCCTTTTAAAAAAAAAAAAAAAGAAATCTGAGCCAGCTTAGTTAGTCTTTCTGCTCTGGGCTTCATAAAGCCCAAATCAAGTTGTCCATTGGCAGGTTTCTTATCAGGAGACTCTGGGAAGAATCTATTTCCAGGCTCATTCAGGCCATTGGTAGAATCCAGATCCTTGCAGCCCTGTTTCCTGTCCTGGCTGTCAGCAGAGGGCCACCCTTGGCTCCTAGAGGTCTCTCCCCAGTGCTCGAACAAGGGTCTCTACTCAGAGCTGGCAATGGCATGTCAAATCCTTCTCATGATTGGAATACCTCTTCATTTCTCCTGCCAAATTTCTCTTTTGCTTCTAGCCAGAGGAAGTTTTTGGCTGTTAGAGGCTCATGTGATTACACTGTACCCACCTGAATAATCCAAGATCATCTCCCTATTTTAAGGTTCTTAACATTAATTACATTTGCAAATTCCCTTTTGCCAGGTACTATAAAATATTTACAGATTCCAGGAATTAAGCATGTATATCTTTGGGGAGGGGGCCTTAGTCTGCTTGTTGCATTCACCAAAAATAAAAGAGAAATGCAAAATCACAAACAGATCTATGAAAAAAGTGTAATACATGGTACTTGATTTAAAAAAAAATTCTGAGGGAAGAGCAAAATAAATCATGATGTGTTTAAACTACAGAATATTATCATGTGGTCAAAAAAATCCTATTTTTTAAAGTGTATCTAATCATATCAGAGATTTATATAATAAACTTTAAGCAAAACTAAACCACAATTATGTATATTGTATAATAACCAATATTTTACATATAAGGATATATATACATACACACATACATATTTATTTTTATTTATATACACACTTATAAGTGTATATGCATAAACAGTGCCTTAGATGTGTGTAATTTGTGTGGTACATATAATATCTTTATATACCAAAGTATAGCAAAATATCAGTGTGGCAATCTCAGGGTAATGATATTATGTTTCCTTCTTCATATGTCCTATGAAGTCTTATTTTCTAAAACATTATGATCAGAAAATAAAATGTTATATTTTTAAAAAATGATATCATGGTTTCTCATATAAAATGAAATATTCTAGCAAGAGATTCCAATGAGTCACATTATATATAGATCTCAGCTTTCAATTGTAAATGAAGATCTGGTAGCCTGGGACAGGGGTGGGCAGAGGGGAAGATGATTCATACCTTACAGACAGATCAATCACAGAAAATCACTGAAGGTTCACAAAAACTTCTCTGCTAAATGAAATCTTTTCTGGGTGCCTTTCTCTCCAACTCACAGTATAAAAGTTAGTAGTTTGTTTTGTTTGGTGTGATTTATCTTGATTTTTGTATGTCTGTATATAAAGAACTCTCAGGTTGCAAATGACAGCCTTCACATTTGTTTCAAGTCCCCACATAGAGTTCTAAGGCTCTAATACCACTAGATCTCCTGAAGCAACATCATTGTCCTTCTCCTTTAATAAGGGACAAATCAGACAAAGGAAGTGATGATCCTTCTCTCCCCCTGGATGTCTGGTAGCTCTAACTATGAGTTGGGAGAAAGAGCCATAGCCCTTTGACAATAAAAAACATTTACCATTTACCTGTGCTCTTCATATGTTTCCAATGTCAGAAACATTTCAAATGAATTTCTACCATCATCTTTTTCTTAGAACAGTAAATCACTGCCAAGACAGTTGAGCTCATTTCCAAGCCCTTTTCCATGCCTTCATATTTTGTTAATATCAACCAGGCTGCCTTAAGTGGGGGAACACTGACATACGTCATTACAAAGGGTTATTACTGTCATTGCTCCATTTTCCTGAATTTCACGGAGAAAGCAGTCACTCCCCTTTGGTCTGAACAGTGCTCTTCTTCACAGAAAAGTTAGCATGCCTGCAAGCCTATAATTGGAAAAAAAGGTTTTCCGGAGGTTGAGTACTTTTAGGTATGATAGACAGGCCATATGCCACTGAGGCTCAAAAATAGCAGGATAAAGGAACAGAGGATTCAATTGTTCCCCATCTTCCCTTAGGAAATGTGACTCACAAGAATTGTTATGATAAAACTGTCCACTTTATGTGTTTACTTTTGCTGATTCAGTGTTCAAGAAAGGAAAGAACCGTATAGAAATTACTCTCTCATTAGAATGTATTGCGACAAACTGGAGATGGTATCTTGGTCACATGCTGGAAAATTGGAGGTTTGGGTCTCAGTTGCCTGTGCATCAGCGGTGTGGACATCTACAGCAACGGGCTGCAGTGGCACATCTGGCTTTGAAATTAGGAGAGCCAGGCAAGACTGGAAATGACATATATGAACAGAAGAGAGAAAACTGAGTAGAGATCAAGAGAGGAGAGTAAGTCTGATGACATATATTTCAAGTTTTGGTTTTGCAATGTGGTGCATTTAGTGTTAGGGAAAGTAAACGCACAGGCCTTACTCTAAAAGGGGCTCTGACACATCTGAAGTATATCCACAATAATCCACCTGCATGATGGTTCCTTATTACTTTGACTTGCCTCTTCAGTCAGGCCCTGCCAGCTTTAACATATCATATTTCTTCATATTTTACATGGTATGCCATTCCCTGCCCAAAACTGTGTCTTTTACTATTATTCTGACATCTAACCACTATGTCCCACTGACTTCAGGTTTGTTGCCCAAAAAGTCGTATCTGACATCCTGTCCACATTGCCTTTGGTATATCTTCATAAATTCTGCTTTATTTTTGGCCTTGCTGACACTGTGAAAAGATAGCCAGATGCACTGTCCTCTGAGGATCAAAGCACTAAAGACCACCTTCAGAATCAAGAGAATATATATTACTAGAATATGCAGGATGGATTGGATAATTTTCTAATTTCTCCACTTCGTATTACACCTGTCTCTGGTTGTACCTGGATGGTTCTAGAACAAGTATTACAGAGATGGACTATTTTCATCATCTCTTCTTATGGACAATAGTTCTCACACTTTGGTATACATAAGAATTACTGGGAAATTACTTAAAAAATTGCTTTCAGGACCCAGTTCCCAGATATATTGACTTAGTCTGGGATGGTCCCACTGAGCTGTATTTTAATGAGCTGTCTTTACATCAAGAAGCACTGCTGTAAACAGGATGAAAAAGGAAGAATATAGAGGTCCTCTAGAAACTTGGAAGGAAATAAAAACATTCTCTGGAGTGTAAAATATGAAACCATCACCTAATGCATCAGAGTAAAGACAGCTAAAATCTTCAAACAATCTTCTGACTGCTCTTCAATGTTCCATGTATCTCCTCCTTTTTAGATACATGGTCAAATGCCATGTATCTATGTCTTTGTCTCCATTTCTATTGTCATTACCTGGTACAATCTTTCCCCTTTCTGTGGCTAGATTATAGGGGCAATGTCCCTTACTCTAACTTTGTCTTCCTCCTTCCAACTTCTCATCACATTAGAGAATATATTCATTAGAGAATATATTCTACTAGAGAGCAGGAGTATTTGTTCCCCTGAAAATTGTATTTCCTGTTGGTCTTCCCCATTATAGTCCATCTCTGTAAGGTCAAGCTTCATGAGCTTGCTCTTCAGAGACAGCCCTGTTTGTGGTGGGCTCATCAGTTGAGATCAGGCCTTGAGACTACAGAGAACAACAGAGCCTAGATCACAATGTTAGATCAAAGTAATGAAAGCCATCCTCGGGATTTCAGGCAAGGCAGCAAGGCTGCCTCATGGAGTTACCCATGGCATTTGCTACACTGGGGTCACTTGTCTCGATCTTCCACAGTGGCTCTTTCCTTAAGAAAAGTTCATTGTTTTGTCATTTGTGAGCTTTTGAGAGCAGAGACTATGTCTCATCTATCTTGTGTCATTAAAGCCTAGCACAGAGCTTGGTAAGGAAGTGATGAATAAATAACTAGATGAAGGAATGGATGACCCAAGAAGATAAAACAGGAGTAGGGGACAAGGAGGAAGAGATGATGTTAGTGCTTGAGGAAGAAATGACCTCATCCTCTACTCCACCTGATTTACCCCAGACTAAGTGCTGCATTTTAGTACTCTTTCACTGGGGGGCAGGGTAGTTATGTGACTAAAAACAAAGTTTGCTAGAAACTTATACCATGAAAACCCCCACCTATATGTTTATATTTATCATTTTCTAAAACTTGCATTTCTTCTTTAGAAATCACTGGTGAGTTAGTGTTAAAGAGCTAGGAATAGAACTGCTTTTTTGTAGTCTAATATATGTTCCATTTGAAAAAACTGCTTCTCGTGTCTAAGAATAATTAACAACACACTTTAATTTATGAACATCTGTGCTCAAAGGTCTTTCATCCGTGGGAAGGGGAGAGAGAGAAAGAAGACTGAGAGGCTAATGGAAAACACTCATGCCCTTGTGCTCAGCTCAGGCGAAACTTCCAGGAGTGGTTCTGAAGAGGCCAGAGGAATCACTGCTGAACTCTGTTTTACATAAGTGCATTAGAAATGGGTAACCGCCATATTTTAGGTTTTGACAACCCTCTCTCCCCTCCAGTGGTTATGACTTAAGAATAACAATGTGACATGAACATTGAGATGAGAAGATAAGTGAATAAAGAAAAAGGATGGTGGTGAATAATTAAAAGAGGAGGAGCAGAGGAGGAGAAAGAACGACTCACGGGGAGCAAATGTATTCATCCCCTCTTTGTCTTCTCCATCTACTGTACCTCTCGACCGGGAAAGCAGATTTCTTGACTCTCAAAGGAAATAAAGGTGGCAATTAAATACTGACAAGAAAAAATAATAAAAATAAAAAGGAAGAAAAGAACAGGGAGGAAAGACCACCTCCTCCCTCAACCATATACTGTGATCCTGACAATCTTCTCCCCATCTGTCAACACTAGAAAAGTCAGAGGATTCGATCTTAAGGGTCTGGGCAGTGGGTTTTTGAATCATCCAATAAATGGGTCTAGTTCTTTTTTACACCATTTTCACCTGTCCTGTCTTCCCCACCCATCCCTATGAGTCAGCTGTTTGTCTTCGGTGAACTCACGTAGCCCACGGTAGCAGTCCCATGTGGGAGGCCACTCCTGCTGACCAGATACCCCAGCCTCATGACCATGGCTTTCTCTCCATTCCCAGCTGTCTCAGCCATTGCTCCCATGGTCTCTGATTATTTCTGGATACTGTGTTATCCTAATCCTGAACCACCACCACAACCTCCCCCTACCCCCATTATCTTCTGAGCCTGCTTCTCCCTATGTTCTGAGTGCTGCTGAGGGAAAATGCCAAATCCAAAAGGCCCGGTCTTTCTTTGTTGATTCAATGGCTACTTCCCGGTAAGACTTTATTCTTAGTCACCTCCAGTAATACTTCAAGCAGCTCTTCTCAAGCCCCCAGACCTCATAAGATACCTTGGCCCTCAAAAGATGACTATCTTTCCTCCTACCTATATGGAAAAATCAAAACCATGCCATAGGTATTCAAAGGGTGGTCCTAATTTCCTGTCTGTCCAATCTCATATCCTTTATTCCTAAAACAAAGGATGAAATGTCCCACCCTCCTCTTTAAACTCAACCTTTAACTCATCCACCACACCACATTCCTGCCTAACCCCAACTTCAACTCTAGCTGATAAGCTCTTACCTTCATCCAGTTACTTTTTCCCATAGGTATTGACCTTAAGCCCTGGTTAATATTAATTTCATTTCCTCTTCCCATGATAAGGCTTCTGAGTAGCCAGAATGGCCTCTCTAAATTCATTGCTAGCTTGAAGCAGTCTATCTCTTGTCCTCACTAGGGTTTTTGAGTTCACCAGTGAACCCCACTCCCATGCCTCAAACCCTGCCATTTTTGGCCAGAACTAATAGTGATCATGGTCTCTTACATTTGAAATCCTAACTACCCTTCAAGGCCTGGTACAATTTTTTTTTCTACCCAGTTCTTCCCTCCTTTCTTTCATCAAGCTCCTTCTACTACTTCCCTTTCCATGGTCCCTCAGCTTCAGTGTTTTACCTGCCTTTTTTCTCTTACTGGGTTATAAGCACCATATGGGTAGGGACTATCTCAGAGCTAATGCACACTGCTTTCTGCAAGAAAGATTTAATATTTAAGAGAAAATTGTGTTCGACATTCCTTTCTTGAACTTTCTTCCCTTGGCTGACTAAGCCCCTTCCTTCACCACACCACTCCCTTACTAGTCAGTCATAAGTTATGAAACGTTTTTCCTTTTGCTCAAATGCCATGTATCTACGTCTTTGTCTCCATTTCTATTGTCATTACCTGGTACAATCTTTCCCCTTTCTGTGGCTAGATTATAGGGGCAATGTCCCTGACTCTAACTTTGTCTTCCTCCTTCCAACTTCTCATCACCGTACTCATGTTTAATCACCACTTCTCATAAACTCTTAGATCTAAAACATCCAGGAGTTCTCAGTTTCCTGCTATGTCAAATGTAAAATCCTCTACCAGGTTACATGCAGACTTGAAAGTAAGCAATGTATTTCAGTGCTGCCCAATTTTTGCCTACATCCCACATGCTACCTTCTTCTGGTCAAACTGGTTTCCTCCTGAATCATGTAGATGCAACACATATCCTTATCACTTTGGAGTCACAAAGCCTGGGATTTGAATCCTGGATTTTCCCTTTACTAACTGTTAGCTTAAAATTTATTTATCTCTTTGAATCTCAGATTGCTCATTTATAAAATGAAGGCAATAATACTTTTCTCACAATCATATCACAACCAAATGGTGAGCTCCTTATACTCCTTCTCTAATGCTACCATACCTGGCACAGAACTGAGCACAGCACAGGTGCTCAATAAACTCAGGCAGTGGTTAATCGTGCTTATCTCAACAATGAGAAAGGAACTTCATCAGAAATGATGAAGAGAAATAGGATCAGAAATAGGAATAAAGGAAACACAGCTAGAAGGTTGAAGGAGCTCTTTATGGAGATTAAAAAATCAAAGCCCTCAAAAAGTAAAAGGCTCCGTTGTAATTCTAATATAAAGGCCCAAGTCACAAAGGCTTACATTAAAGTAGCATAAGATGAGTCAAAGGAAAGTTTCCTGTGTTACAGGAGACATTCAGAAGGAAGTTAAGCAGGACATGCTGCCACCTATTATCTACCATTCAATTTTATCCTTCTTGCCCCTTTATGGGGAGTAGGACCATTTTCTGCATCTGTCTCTTTAGTTTTAAATGAGGCAAGGACAACGCTATAACAAAGAAGAGTGCTACTACTCTGTTTTCCATTTCCCAGAGCTTTTAAGCCTATAATTCTGATCCTGATCACTGCATAATTACCTTCATTATATTAGATCATCATATTATCCCCACTCCATAAATGAGGAAACTGAGGTTCAGAGAGATTATGTGACTCACCTCCTTAAGAAGTCCTCTTAAGATATTAATGTGATTAAATCCCTGTTCCTACAATAGGCCAATTGTAAGAAGCTCTTACGTATCAGGTTCCTAGGACAGATTTGTATAATTCAAAATCACTGTTAGAAAAAGCAACCAGATTTGACAGTCCTAGATAGTATCTATTTGTCCCCCTGAAACATCAAGTTCTTTCTGTTGGTGTGGCTGAAATGGATAAAGTGAGTTCTTTGGGGTGATATCGTCCAACCTGTTTACATTTTTTTTCCAGCATCAAAAATTATTAACTATGCTGTCTCAGCTGTGATGAATTGAGGGAGCTTGAATGTGAATCTCTAGGGAGAGAAGCTGATAAGAAACTAGAAAGACTAGGGCCAGGGAACTGAACTTTTCAGGTTTGATCTTAGTGGGATTAACCAGATGTCCAGTGTCCAAGCTCCTAGATAGTCTGGCGTTGGCTACTAAGGGACTCTGATATTTGGGGCAAGACATGGCAGTAGGTTAATATGCAGAAAGTGGTAAGATTTGGCATTAAATGAGTAGAAAAACCTGAGCGCCAATGGCATTAAACACTTTAAAGCAGGGTCACAGGGAGAAAGGAAGTTATCGGGGCCTCAGGAAGAGGACTGATGCTCAGAAAGATTTCCTTAGATGAAAGAAAGTATAATGTGAATTAAGAAATTGAGGCACATTAGTAATAATAATGTGATTTAGTGAGGACTAGATCCCAGGCATTATTTTGGGCACTTTGTACAAAAATATAAATGAATTCTTCTATTCAGTCACTCTATAAAAACAGTAGTATAATCCTCATCTATGAGAGGTTGTAAATTTTTAAAGCCTGACTACAGAGTAAGTTTTAGTAAAACGAGGATAAAAGAATTAACTACTTCAGATTGTTTTCATAAGGACTGCAGGAGTCAATATAATGAAGAACTTTGAAAAATATTAAGAATTGAATGAATGCTAACTTCTATTTGCTAAAAATAATTAAGTATACATTAATAATAAAATAAATCAAGACACAAAATGATTTGGTAACTTCTCAAGGTCATACAGCTATTTACTGTTTTGAGCCAAGCTATGACTCCATCCCTTATCTATCCCAAATGCTGAACTCATAAATACTGGGCTATGGAGCAGAAGTCCAAACATACCCATGAGGCATACATAGTACCAGGGTGGGAAGCAGTGGTAGCCTGATGGACATGGAACCTAGAAGGTCATTCAAACACACAGTGAATAGGACTTTGAGCATCAAGACATCTGGGGTCTAATCATGCTTCAAAATGGTGCTTTTAACACTAAGAACATTTGATTAGGCTAGGCTCTGGGTCAGGTTTAGCAGACTGCTGGATGAAGTTTAGCAGTATCTGTAGCTAAAGAAACATGAGCCATCAAAAGTGTCTGAAGGAAATATGAAGAAAAGAAAGGTAGTAGTTCCAGACTTTCCCTTGTAGGTAGTGGTGGATGAGAGGTTTTGAAAAAATAATTGGATATTTTTATATACTCAAAACAAACTGTCTAAACCAGAATTTATAAATTATTTCCCCATGCAGATGTTGACACTGTCCTGGTCTACTGGCCAATCTTTAGTCTTAACGTTAATTGGTAGGCAGAAAAATGGTCACTGTTAAGTCTGCCTACTAACCCTTATGGAGTTAATAGTTTATGATGTTATATGACCCAAGCTTTGTCTTTAAAATTTTACATCCAACTTTGCAAATGCTTAGCTTGACCTGTGTCTGTGAATGTGTCTAGTATAGCATTGTGCCTGATCTGCCAAAGAATTTTCCTTTATTAATTGTGAGAGTTAAGGTGTTACACAAAAGGATGTAGGTAGCTCTATCACTTTGGCTTGGAAAGGGCCAAAGATATGAGTGGGTATTAAATCAGGTATTTAAAAAACCCAAACAAATATTTAAAATGTCCCAAAATGTAAAGACTTACTCTTCACACTTTACTCACCCATTCTATATGGTGATAGATACAACATCGGCAATACAATAAAGACAACAGGTTCCAACAATTCTGTGATTGTTCTGATACTTATCTACTTTTTTTTCCTGAAAGTAATCCTTGCTCAAATTCTTTGAGATGGAAGTTTTAAAAGTGACAATTGCATTAAACACACACACACACACACACACACACACCCCTTCCATCACCTCCCATGAAACATAACGGACTATGAATAACTTAAATAAGTACTAAAAATTGCAAAACTGTATTCTTATATCAAATTAGATAAAACTTGAATTGTTTTAGACAAAGAGTTTCTCTTTCTTCTTTTTTTTTCTTTGTAATTTTTGACAGACCATCATTATATCAGGTGAGCATTGTTGCAGTAAGGATATTTAAAATTAAGGAAACTTTTCCATTTCACTGATGCCAATTTTAACATTTCACAATGAGTCTTTTTGGCATTCTAATTATTGTTCTAATTCTATTAATGCTTTTTGTATAGGATTATATTGGCTCCTCTTCTAATGATCACTAAAACTTCATTTGGAGTTATATCACTTCATTAATCTTGATTACTTATAATTAATCAAAACAGTCTTTTCTTCACTTTCTTTTTAGGTCTCAGAAATGTTTATCAATATGTATCTTATGCACACTTGACTGAATCTATGTTAGCATTTTAAAGAAAATCTGGAAACTCAATAGACTTCCTCACTGAGAGATAGTAGAGCTTAACTGTTAAAATCTTGGATTTTGAAGTCAGACTATTTGGATTCAAAGCCAGTTCTCCCTCATTTCAGATGCCTGTGATAGGGCAAGTTATTTAACCTCTTTGTACTCTTTTATTTTCACCTATAAAGCTAGAATCATAGTAATAATACCTAACTCATAGAGTAATTATAAGCATGTAATAAAATAATACGTGTAAAACAGCTATAACAGAGACTGGCACATAATAAATATTTGTCAGGTTGTATTTTTTATTATTTCAAAAACAGGAATAATTAGTAAGTTATACTGTGCATTGGCCTTTAGAATCAGACAAACCAGGGTTTTATTTCCTGTTCTTTGCTTTACTAACCTTCATAGTATTATGTAAGTTATTTAACTCTCTTGACTTTTCTTATAGATGTAGATGTAGATACAGATATATAAATATATATGTATATATAGAGATACACACACACACATATATACACATTATATACATGGGAGGTGATTATATAGAGAGAATTGAATTATATATATATATAATATTGAATATAAATTGAATTATATATATATGTATATACATATATATATAATCACCTCCCAAGTTTGTAAGGAGGATAAAATCTTTGAAAAATATGATTAATACATTTATTAGCACTTGTTTTATATTGGTTGTATTTTATTTAAATGGGAACACATTTTGGTTTTACTCTATATTAAACTAAAAATTATATAAAATGCTATCTGGAAATCATTTATAATATTTGACTTTGATATTTTCTTGTAGTATAGATAAACAGGCCTATAAGAATACCAGTTTCCATTCATTCATTCATTCATTTATTCATTCATTCGTTCAAAAATACTTGAATCAGGGCACCTGCGTGGTTCAGTGGGTTTAAGCCTCTGCCTTCTGTTCAGGTCGTGATCCCAGGGTCCTGGGATTGAGTCCCGCATCAGGCTCTCTGCTCAGCGGGGAGCCTGCTTCCCTCTCTCTCTCTGTCTGCCTCTCTGCCTACTTGTGATCTCTCTGTCAAATAAATAAATAAACTCTTTAAAAAAAATACTTGAGGGGCACCTGGGTGGCTCAGTGGGTTAAAGCCTCTGCCTTCCGCTCAGGTCATGATCCCAGGGTCCTGGGATTGAGCCCCATATCGGGCTCTCTGCTCAGCAGGGAGCCTGCTTCCCTTCCTCTCTCTCTGCCTGCCTCTCTCCCTGCCTGTGATCTCTGTCAAATAAATGAATAAAATCTTAAAAAAAAAAGAAAATTTAAAAAATTTTTTAAAAATTAAAAAAAAAATACTTGAATGGCTAATATATACCAGGCACTGTGCTAACAACTGGTGATGAAGTATTAAAAGGCAGATACTCCACCTTCCAGGGAGGTCTATGACCAATAAGAAGGCAAATAAACAAGAGGCCATGAGGAAACTGCCTAGGTACTATGCCTCTATTGTATAAGAGGCATTTGTAGAGGGCACTGGAAGAGTAGAGGAAGAGCAAGAAAAACTTGCTATACATGTGGACTCTAGGCTGATTCTTGAAAGAGTAGATGTTAGCCATAGAATATAAAGAGGAAGAGCATTCTAGTTGGAGAGAACAACTTATGAAAAATAATTTGGTAATCACTTTCTTAAGCCTGCAGGTGTGGTGCAAGGAGAAGAGATTAAGTTGAAGAGTCAGCTATGGGAAGCACACAGGAAATGGGGATCCTGGAAAAAATTCAGTCAGGGATTTACATGAATTGATTTGAGTTTAAGAAAGACTACTCAGGTAAAAGTAGAAAATGACCAGAGAGGAACAACAACAAAACAAAACAAAACAAAACAAAAAAATGGAGAAAGAAATTTCAGGGGCAAATAGTTGAGCTCAAATTAAAAGTATTTTTTATGACTATATTTGTGTTCACTTTAACATATTTACTATAACTTAAACCTGGAGCTCTATCTGAATAGTTGTATCACATGCTGCTTATCAAAAGCTTTCTTCAGTGTTGGCAAATACTCTTCAAAACACCTTTTTAAAATAAAATATTTTATTTATTTGAGAGAGAATATATCTCTAAATATAATTTATTTATTTGAGAGAGAATAAATATTTATTTATTTGAGAGAGAGAGAGAGTGAAAGAGAGCATGAGAGGGGAGAAGGTCAGAAGGAGAAGCAGACTCCCTCCCCATGGAGCTGGGATCCTGATGCAGGACTCAATCCCAGGACTCTAGGACCATGACCCAAGCAGTCACCCAACCAACTGAGCCACCCACGCACCCTCTTCAAAACACTTTTTAAAACTCATTTTGTGCTGTAAGAATCTAGTGCGTACTAGACTGGCTGCTGTGACCCACACAGGTGGTTATGATGCCACAGAATGCCTAACTGTGAAGGACCTAGACTTGGTTGTTACCCTCGGAAACTGGTCAATAATGCATTATGTTTCAGTGTTCTGAGTGCTCTCTGGTGACAGGAGGTGATATGTAAGCACATGAGAGACTGACTGGAGCCACTAGGTTCAGAGAAGACTTTGGGCAGGAATGGATGTTTCATAGACATTGGACCTAGCTTGAGGAGTCCACACAAAGAAAAGTGTTGCAGGCAAACTTAATATGTGCAAGTTCAAAGGACAAAGAGGATTTGGCTCCTTTGAAGAAAGTAAGAGTTCAGCATATGAGGAGGGCTATGCACAAAAGTTAGCACTGGAAAGGAAAGTAAGAAGCACAGCACCAAGGGTTATCATGTTAAAGAATGTGGACATGGACAGATTTTGCATTGTAGTAATATCATCCTGGTCACCTTACAAAGAAAGGAAATGTTGAACCTCTGGGTATGCCCAGTATCTAAGCACAAATCTAGGTTACTGGACTAGACTTTGGTACCTGAGAGCTAGAGATGGTGTGTTTACTGTAATACTATCAAGAGCCAGCATAATGGCTGTTAATAGCAAGCACTAGATGCAGACGTTCAAATGAGTGAATGGATGACAAGAAATTAAATGCCCAGTGGGAAGTTCATTTTCCATAATTTAACTCCCTATCCTGGAGAGTTCTTTGTAATCTCTCTTACTTGAAATAATGCTGAAGTGAACATCCCTGTGTTTAAATCTTGAACTACATCTCGGTTTACTTATTTAAAATATAATCTTAGCAATGGAATTACTACATAAGAGAAGGAATATATTTAAGGCTCACAATACACTGATCTGGAAGGATATTCAAATACACTCTAACAAGCAAATATTTGAAAGTGTCTGTTTCCTTGCATCTTCAGCACAATTGTATTATCCATAAAATTGATAAGGATTTGCAATTACTGCATGAAATACTGGGGGAGGAGCTAGTGTCTCTATTACCTATTTATATTTCTTTTGTTAAATCCTTGAAATCATGTCTTCTTCCCAGTACCCCCAAGGAACTATTGATTTCCCTTTTCATTTTAATTTGTAATGAAAATAGGCCATCAATTTACCTTTGAGTTAATTTTGGCTAAATCTTATAATTTACTGTTTTAATTGTCATTTTCTTCCACAAAGATGTGTAGTGCTAGACTTGGTGTTTAGAATAAAATTAGCATATCATTTCCTCAGGGCAGTTATTACTACTGAATTGTAAGCACTTTTTATAAATTAATATCATCATTCTCTTTGTCTTATAGATTTCAAATATATTTCCTGTTTGACATCTGCTATTACTTTTATTCACAGAAACTTTTGACATTCATTTTTTGTTTTAAACTTCATTCCTCCTGCATTCCATAGCATTTGTAGTTCTTCTGACTTCATGACATTAATGTACCATGTATCACATTTCATTTTTAATTAGTAATAAAAACATTTAAGTTATGGTTTTCCTATGAGTCAACTTTGGCTAAAACTTTAGGTTACTTTTTTTTAAACTGTCAATATATTCCCAAAATATATGTAGTGTCTTGGTTAAGAGCTAGAGTTAAATAAGCCCAAGAATTCAAACTCTGGTCTCTCAACAGCACTGTGACATTTGGATAGTTCATTAATCCTTCTGTACCTTCATTTTCTTATCCAACAACTTAAAATAGCATCTATACCTGAGAGAATTTAGAAATATCTTTGAAGAACTGATCCAGATCTTTGGAGTATGAAGTATGGACAAAGGAACTAGACAACATCCCTGCCATCACGGAGCTTACATTCTAGTGGAGAATGGACAGTAAACAAATGAACACATAAGTCATATAATGTCAGGGAATGAATTAGTGTTTGTAGGAAGAATAATCTGAACTGCTATTTTAAATAAATTGGTATGAGGCTATAATATGTCATATATCTAAAATACTTTTTCCAGCGCTGGAATATAATAAATAATTAACAAGTGTTAGCAATTATTAATTATAATCTAACTTTCCTTTTACCTTGTAAGTTATTCATGAAAGGATTTTGTGGATGTGTTTAACTTCAAGTGACTTGAATTACATTTACGGTTTATTTTTTATTTTTGTTTACTTACTTGCTTTGTTTAAGCAGAGACTATGGCCCATTTATTTTGAGCCACTTATTTTCTACATTCTGGAATTTTTGAGTATTTACTGTGGTCTAACAGAAATTATTTTAAAAAGTAGATTAGAGGCAATAAATTTATATTTTGTTCAAAGATATTCAATTAGATATCTATATATTTATTTTTAATCCATAAAATTGCCCTCATTATTATTATCTAGATCATTATCTTTTATTTTTCTTTTTTGGTTTATAAAGGACTTACATAAATAAGCTATTGCTAACTTCTCTTTATTTATCTAATAGTTTTTGATTTATACATTTTGATATAATGATATTCAGGTCATAAATCTTTATGACTCATATCTTTACTGTGGATTATATCATTTATCAGAATAAAATGACATTCTAGCACTTTACTGTCTTTTGTTTGGGGTTTGACATCCAGTAAGAATCCCTTCATAGAGTTTTTGATGTTGTATACATTATGAAGAAATGAACATTTCTCCTTTTTCTTTGTTTAACTTTTAAGATCTTTTTTCTTTTTTTGATTTTGCCTGATAATAGTTTTTACTTTTGTCTTTTCAGTGTCATGATGCTGTAAGTGCATCTCTTTTAAGGAACATAGTTTTATTTAGTTGTTTTTACTCTAATTGAGAGCATTTTTTAAAATATGGCATTATTTTCATCTATTGTTACAACTGATGGATTTGGTTTTTATTAATCCCTCTTGTTCTATGTTTGCTGATTTAATGGAAATTTTTTTGCACCGTACTGATTCTGTTTACTTTCTCTTTCTGAATTGGGATATATTAAATTGTTTTTAAATTCAACTAATGCTTACTTTTTTTTCCATCTTGCTTACTTTTATGTAAGAACACATGCATATGCATGTGTGCATGAGCATGCACATACACACATACAACTCACATTTTTCTTTAATCACTCTCATGAAATAATCCCTATTTATTCTTTATCCCTCAGGCTCTTCTTGTTCCTTCTGCTCCAGTAATAACCTAATCTCAGCAGCATCATTTTGTCCAGTATGTGCTAAGTGCACAAAGGCATTCTAGCTTAGTCTAATAGATACCATCATAATGACCTTTTCTCTGTAATAAATTTGCTTCCATGTCCCAGATGCCTGCTAATACAAGAAATTTGCTTATCTGGTGGAAATGTAGTGATTTGGTGCAAATATTCAGTAACAGTGATTATTAGGCCACACACATATACCAAACGGCTATGAATGTAAGAAAATATACAGATAGTGTTTATTGCATTAGGATATGAGCACAACTACCATATTTTTTTTTTAGCTGCACCGTGATATAGTTCCCTGATATCTCAATACTACCTGGAAATACTAATGGTGGACACAGCTCAAAAAGTGCATGTAAAGGTAAATCTTATTAAATCAATAATGTTGATAAAATGCAGTAACTCATAGCCCCTCTTCCTAACAATTAATTTTATGCCCAGCTATCTATAATCCAATTTACTAGCAACTCCTATCTGATACAACTAACAGAAAATAGCTTGTCATATTTGCACATACACAACTTGTATATCTACTCTTTTCATCCCTTTTAAAAAATCAGTATTTTGGCATCTCATACTTAAATTCCAGGTAAATATAATCTAAATTCAAGTCAGTAAGAATAACGTTGACCAAGACAGACATAACAGAATAATCTGAGCCAAATCACAAGAAATATACTTCCAGGTTGACAGTAATCTATTAACGAGCAGGTTTGAGATAATACAGTTGTATACTATAGTTTTGAATTTACCCCACTATCATCAGGAGTAGCTAGGGATCACTAAGAGCTCAAAGTCTATTTCTTCTATGATTACCTTATAGCTTTTATCCAACTCTATCTGGATAGCAAATTTCATCATATTTAGTGTGGTGTTCAGAGAGAATACTTTTTCTATCATGTGTATTGTGGTATTTCTCACATTTTTAAGGAATGAATAATCTAGATCCCTTCTTAGAGAAAAAGAAATAAAAAAAACATTGGTCTGAGTGTGAAAAAGGTTAAGGGCTTTCAGATGAAGAAAGGTTATCCCCTAACTTGTAAAGCAGCACCCAAATGGGAGCTGTGGGGACTCTGAAATAAGATGGAGTTAAGGATGACAAAGGTTAATTTTGTGGGGCACCTGGGTGGCTCAGTGGGTTAAAGCCTCTCCCTTTGGCTCAGGTCATGATCCCAGGGTCCTGGGATCAAGCCCCACATCAAGCTCTCTGCTCAGCAGGGAGCCTGCTTCCCCTTCTCTCTCTGCCTGCCTCTCTGCCTACTTGTGATCCCTTTCTGTCCAATAAGTAAATAAAATCTTTTTTAAAAAAGGTTAGTTTTATAAGGAAAAGATGACTTTTCCATTATTTTATATATCTATCACTGAATCATTTACTGGAGATAGGTTTTAATATGCCTTATAATAAAGGAGGTAAAAATCAAAGAAAGTAAGTTCAAATTAAAACATTGTACTTCTGTTTGTTCTCTGTACTTATGGATCTGTTTCTAATTTTTGTTTGCTTACTCATTTGTTTTGTTTTTAGATTCCACATATAAATGAAATCATATAGTATTAGTCTTTCTGTCATACTCATTTCACTCAGCATAATACATTCTAGGTCCATCTAAGCTGTCACAAATGGCAAGATATCATTCTCTTTTTTATGGCCGAGTAATATTCCATTGTGTTTACATACCACAGTTTTGTTATCCATTCATCTATTGATGGATACTTCATTGTCAGAGGGGAGGAAGGTAGAGAGATGGGCAAAAATGGGTGAAGGGAAGCGGGAGATAAAGATTTCCAGTTATGGAATGAATAAGTCACAGAGATAAAAGGCATAGCACAGGGAATATAGTCAACAGTGTTGTAATGAGGCTGTATGGTGACAGTTGGTAGCTACACTTATGGTGAGCACAACATAACATAAAGACTTGCTGAGTCACTATGTTGCACACCTGAAACTAATGTGTGTCAAGAATATTACAAAAAAAAAAATTAACTCTGGAAGTACTTAACTACTGCTCTGGTCCTTTTCTGATAGACTAAGAAGGATAGTTAACAGTGTTGATAATGGGGGTCTCTTTTATATCAGTATGACAATAGACCATGTTAATGGAGAAAGGAGGACTAATAGCTTCAGGAGATCTGAAATAGCCAAGAAGAGGAGTCTGTGTGGGTATCCTGGGACATAGGTGGCCAGGTCAAATATAGGACACTAGGTTAAACTTGAATTTCAGATAACAACAAATAATTATTAGTATAAGTATGTTCTGTGCAATTCATACCTCAACTGAAACAAAATTTAACTGGAGATCCTGTGTTTTTTATTGCTAAATCTGGAAACTCTAGTCAGAAATTTCTCAGAGAAACAGAGATCTCAAATAGTTTGGAGTCCTCATTCTTCTTCCAAATAAAAGAATATATTCATTACTTTATGTATTTCCAACCATATATCTTAACTATCATTATATAGTTTGTCTTGGAAAAGCAAGTTTCCCCTCTCCTTAATTGATAAAATATTCTTAAATGTTTCTGAAATTCCCTTTTATTATGCTGGATTATTACTTATTCCCTCATCAATATCTTAACACAAGCACCACTGCCAGAACTTAAATCTACTGAGCTCTCATGGGTATCAAATGGAAGCTCCTTTAAAAGATATTATGCATAAAGGAAGAAAACAATGGCTAGTAAATGACCAAATATGTAAGGGAAGACAGGAAGAAGGAAAAAAAAATCTGGTAATTGAAAAAAAAAAAAAAGGAAACAATAAGTATTTAAATCTGATCATTATAGTGTTTAGTTTCTCTTATAAGTAAATTAAAATTGAGTAAACTCACTGCATTTGCATATTTAGCTTAATCTAAGGATTTTCATGGCTTCTTTCTAATTCTGACAGAGCCTCATTCCCTTGTGTATTTCTCAAGCTTTAAGATGAATGTACCCGTTTATCTTGTCACTTCGACAATTTCAATTGAAAGGCCTTTTAACTGATGTCAGTGAGAAAACTACTGCTATTTGTAAAAGGAATTTAAGTTGAGGCAGTTTGGAAGTTAGAGATATATTTCTCCTACCCACTCTTTCCCCAAAAGAAAAAGAGTAGCCTCCATTTTTGGAAAAGAAAGAGCAAAGAGCTCTGAGGTTCATAACGCGAATTTGAACGTTGGGCTCAAATACGCGTATGTGCGCGTGTGCGTGTGCTGAGAACTGGAGCACAGACCACAGCATTAGACTTCTTAAGACTGCATGAACATAGAAAATATCTCACTAAATATTTCCAAGGCAGCAGTGATAGGGTCTTTTTCAAGTCCCCTTGCAGCAGCTCCTTAAGCAGTAATTATGAGTGAAAATCATATGTCTAGTGAAATGAAATGTCTAGATAGGGTCTCCTAAACTCCAGCCAGCCAATTAACTTCCAGCCCTCACATTGGGGATTTATCTCAGGATGCTTGTGCTATATTGTGCTCCTGGCAACCCAAGCCCACCTATTGTTTCAAAGAGCATCTAGAGACTGTGAGGCCAACAGGTTTGCCAGCTGCTGCTCCTCCTGTGAAACAGAGTGAGACTACCTGGTTCCCCTGAACTACTACCATTTCTAGTTATTAGCATACACAGGAGAGAGTCTCCAAAATTCTAAGCTTGTCTTTTGGCAAGGCTGTCTACAATTCAGTGCTTCCAGGCTTGATTCTTTTTAGAGAGTATAGGGAATGTCAACACAACTGGAGGTCAATTGACTCTGGCCTATGAAATTAGAAGTGCCCAGCATGCTGAAGGTCATAGTCACACAGGCAGAAACATACTGTGAGTACATGGCTTTGGAGCAGAAAGTAGCTGTGCTGTGAATCCTCATCATTGTTGTTTTTTAGGTCAATTCACCTATCATTCTATGATCCCAATTCTAGTATCATAATGCTGAAAGGGTTATTGAGACCTCCAGCTGCTTGATCTTAGACAACATCGCTTTCCTTCTCAGAACTGTTGTTTTCTTCATTGTAAGATAAAGAGGAAGGGGTGGATGAGGTGATCTCTAATGACCTTCCACTACTTTCTTAGCAAGGTGATACATTTTTAGCAGAAGTCCAAATACAGGGGCTGAACCACATGCAGAGATTTATTTTCCCTGATATAATAAGAGGTGCAAGATTTAGTGCAGGGCTAGTATAGAGGCTCCCCTATGCCAACAGGGAACAGTATTCCAGTAGTTCTGTTCAATGATGGCTTTTGATTTAATGCTTTTCACCTGTGATTTCAAGATGGTCACTCTCTCTCTAGCACTTCCATCCAGGCAGGAGGAAGGGCAAGAAACAAGTTCCAGCAAAGCGACCTTCTAAAGTTTACCTAAAAGCTCCACCCAGAAACTCATATATAAGTGAAAAGTATGTAACTGCATCATAGATTCATAGCTGCAAGAGAGATTGGAAAATGTACATTTTTAATTGGGTACATTGCAACCAACATGAACACTGCATTCTCTTAGTAAAAAGGGGAAAATAGATATTAGGCAGTCAATTCAAGCAGAATATATTATAATCTCTAAGATTCTATATTTCAGTCATTTTAATGTTTTCATGCAATGGATCTTTTAAATCATTGAGAACAGGAGGAAAAAAGTATCAAAAGAAATGTTGTGAAGAAGGAATCTTTGCAACTTAGACACCAGTTACCATGAATTGGATGTATGGTTCCAGAATATTGACCATCTGACCCTCATAAATGTTGTTTCAGGATATATGTCATAGGTACTGATTGCCACTTTCTAGAACAGTTTTTCTTACTCTTTCTTCTTTCCTTTCTATGCTTACTCTCTCAACCTCTTTCCTTTCTTATCTTTCCTATCAGAGTAATGTTTGCCAAATCTTTTTGGGGACAATTTAAAAAAAAATAACTTGTTTATTCACATTACCAATTTGGCTCTGTCTTCTGTGTAAGACATCTTCCCTTTAATCAATATCCACCTTCCCAAGACAGGATGACTTACATTCCCATCATTTATAATTTCATTATTTAATAATGAATCCTTTCCCTTATTTTAGGGAGTCCCTCCTGTCTGTGTTCTTCATTAATTAAACCATTATTTACAACTCTTCATGGCCTTCCTACATTAGAATTACTTTTGCATGTCCTTTACTGTGTGATTTTGTGGCACCATCCTCTAGATGAAGATTATATTTCCCTCCCCACTGATACTGAAGTTTAGCCACATGTTAGCTTTTGCCAACAGAATACAGGTGAAAAGTAAATGTCCCAGTTCTGAGATGAGTCCTAAGAAGTTTCTATTTGTCCTCTTGCAATACAGTCATTCACCATCAAAATATTTCCTATATAGCCATGTACCCAAAGAGAATGAAGAGACAAATGAAGATAACCTGAAATCAATCTAAAGCCTGAAATAAAATCTAGCTGACTTCAGACCTGAAACAGACCTACCCCAGCTGGCCTATAGGACCTTAAGTAAGAAATATAAAACTTGTTTTGGTGAACTATTGATATTTTGGGATTTCCATTACAGTGCATTGTTATGGAAATATCTAATTCAATTGGTCCAAGAGCAATTTGCCCACTGTAGGGTATTCATGGCTGGAATTAGTGGTAATAAAAGCTGGGAGGTACCTGAGTGGTAAGTGGCCTTTACATTCTATGGTAATGCCAAAGGGATTTGCAAGATCTCTTTATTATAGAAGTAACACAAAAGGCAAGGAGGGAAAAGGAAAGGTCTTTAAAACCTCAATCAGTTGTACAAAGAGAACCATTGCCCAGATTTTGTTCCCTCCATTAGTTTGAAGTCACTTCTCAGGTCCATGTCTCTGGTCCCCTATTATATGGGACACCTATGCTTAGACAGCAAAATTCAAGTATATAAATATAGTAATTTTTTTTCAGAAATGGTGAGCAAGCCTTAAAAAGAAGGGCCTTAAAAAAGAGAAGGTTTAAGGAATTATAATAATGAATAACTCACCACAGTACTTAGCTTCCAGAAAAGGACAGTTGAGGACTCAGGAGAAAATTGGAGTTGCTCTCCTCTCTATAATTGACAAGTGCACCTTGAAACCAACATAAGCATCTTCTCTATTAGCCAGGTCCTGGATTTACTTCTGGGCACACAACGAAAACACAACCTCAGCCCCTGGATCCTTGCCATATAGAGCAGAAGCCCCAGGGGAACAGATACACCACCCTTTCCAGTGTCACCCAGCAAGGCCCATACAAGTTACTGGCAGAAGCCTGGAGACACTTGAGGAAGAGAAGTTTCTTCGGGAAGCCCAAATTGGCTTTCTAGGTTGGTGCAATAAAGGAATCCTGAGAGACCCCACAATGCCTCATCACTACACTTTGCCTATCTGGAGTAAAACAAACTAGACAGCAGCTGCCTCTGATCACCCTCAAAGGGGCAGTGGCTGCAGCTGGTTTCTCTCCCAGAGGGCTCTACAGTTATACGGTACCCACTCTGGCATCTCGTCAGCTGGCAGATCTGATCTTCTGAAAATCCTATTTTCTGTGCTCTGAATATTTGCTGTTATTTATAATCGTCCAGTGACCACTGGAAACTATAGCCAGGGAGTAGATGGGATTCAGTCAACCCTCTATAAGCATGAGCTCCCCTCAAGTGAAATGTGACTTGCATGAGTACCAGGATGACTGAGTGTGAAGTTGAGGCAGTTGGACTGCCTACTGAGAAACTGCCTTATGCTGTCTTTTACCATGCCAGGAGAAAACACAACAACAAACAAGTACGGAAACATCCTTCTTTTCCTACCAAAGGGAAGTCAAGCTTCATTGCTCCTATGATCTGGAAAGGGGAGGGGGGAAAGCGGTAATTAGCCTTGTGTTTCTAGGCAAAAGAGAAGTTGCTAAGTAAATCTGAGTCACTGATGATGATTAATAGGTTTATTTGTATTGATGGTGTAGGGCCAGAGTTCACAAACTCAAAGCCTTTTCGGGAAGAGGCAGACCATGGAAATGACCAATTCTGACCCCATAGGATAAATTCAAGCTACCTCTGGCTTTTCAGGAGACAGAAGGAAGTGGTAAAGACTAGGCAAACTAGCAAGTTCATGTCCTGCTGAAAGAAGGAAGATGCCACTCAGTTCCAGCAGGCTGCTGTGTTTGGGAACAGAGAACTGTCCTCTGGATTAAGGAGGAACAGCACCTATGGACATAGAAGGGCACAGATTTCCTCCTGTCCCGTTTGGGACTAAAGAGGCTTCCCCAGATTCTTCTGTGATAGAAGTAATGTATAGAAAATCTCTGCAAAATAAGTGATGTTAGATGGTCCTACCACTCTGAGACACTAGACTAGACTAGAACCTAATTATTAGACTAGACTAGACTAGAAACTAAAGACTAAAGACTAGACTAGAAACTAATTATTATATCCAATGAATTCTAGCGTTCTGCATGAGAATTTGGGAGAACACTATTATAGTGAATTTTCAACAATGGAAATTACCATTCTATGATACTTACATGGTATGAGTTTTGAGTTGCTTCTATTGAAGAAAATTATGAAAAGAGCAATTTGGGAAGTGGGTATAGAAAAAGGAGAGAAAATGTTCTGCAGTGCTATTTAGAAAAAGTAGAAGATAGGAGAAAACAAATCACTATGTCAGGTCTGTATTATAATGGTTTTGTAAGGAGGGAGAGAGCTGAGGAATGTGTAAAAAGTAGGTATGGATAGATGCTTAGTGAGAAGGACATAGGAGTCAAATGCTCCAAATCAAAGTCAGGTGACTCCTGAGAATTTGGTTGGAGAATGAGAAAAAGTCTGCTTATTAAAAGTAAATATATGAAATAAATAAATACATGAATTAAATAATTCACAATGACTTAAAAGTTTCTAAAGTGATTAACTTTTAGAGAACTAATTTTATTGATTTTTTTATATCAGCAGCTGTAGAAAACCACAGAAAAAAACTATATTAATTTTATTTGAAGATAATTTATTTGAAGGATATTGGGTAGCTCACAAACTATGAGGAATGCTACAGAGACAAATTCAGAAAAGTTATAGTTAGTAAGGGGAGGTAAGAAGCAGTCAAGATCCTATCATAGCAACATTACGCCTGGATACCACTGCCTATGAATACTCACTCCTGGGACATAAGGCTTATGATTCCATAGCAGTCTCCACATATAATCTCTTGGCATATCTTAACTTTGTTTCACTTCCTCAAGATCCAAAGTGTTTGGGAACAACATCTAGTTGGCTACATTGAGGGTGTGTTCTGCATCTTTGCTGCCCTCTACCTGTGGATTCCATAATGAAAGGCCAACTTCTCGTAAGAGTCCACCAATATAGGAAGGTCGTTCAAAAATGAGCACACAAGAAATGACAAATGCCTTTTACATTTATTAAAGGATACTTAGATTATATAGTATCTAGTAACCTCTTTCTTGCAAAAAGAGTTCGTATAAAAACTTATTTTATCAGTTATAAATTCTTATATGAAGAAGGCTTTCTATTATGTAAGCCGCATGAAAAGGGAAAGATTATCATATAATTTGGAAATCCAGGTGAAACCTGTAAAAATGGAGTAAAGCTGTTGTGTACCTAGTGACAGCTCTTTCTGTCTAGGTAAAGTCAGTATCAATGTTAATGAGTCTAAATTATTGAGCACCACTGTGGCAATGGAAAGTAGAGGAGGAGAGAAGTTGAAAGAGAGGGACAAAGAGGTAAAGACAAAGACAAACAGGTACATAAAAGACCTTATCTCTATCTATAGGAATAAAGAGAATGAAATGACTTAAGAATACTCATAATGCATGTGCTTGCAACTGAGCACAAAAATCATGAGTTGTGTAGACTGTACTCATCAGAGTCACTACTGACATTGCAGTAAGGAATATGTTTGAATGGCATAACTTTTGATCTAGCTTATAAGAAAAAAAAACCAACAAGTCTAGAAATCCATTTTTATCAAGTTAGTCAGTTATTCATTCACTACTTCAACAGATATACATGGGCAACTACTATGAAAAGAAGTTCAAATAATTGCAAAAAAGAAAGCATTGATGAGCATAATCAGGATAAGTAAACAGAGTAAAGACAGATAATTTAGGAATGAGAAGTTATGAACTAAAATATTTTAAAGTAGTCTCATGCTTCAGAGAAATTCAAGAAGCAACAATGAATGGACAAGCTAATCCTAAAATCCTTATGGAAATTCAAGGGATTATGAAAATAACCCTGAAAGAAGTGAATAAAGTAGGAGGACTTCTCAATTTCAGAAATTACTACAAAGATATAGTGATGAAGAGAGTATGGTACTGGCACAGGATAGATATATAGACCAATGGAATAAAACTGAGAGTCCAGAAATAAACCCATGCACACATGATCAACTGATTTTCAATGAGGGTACCAAAACAACTGATTAGGGGAAATAGTCCTTTCAATAAATGGAAGCTAGAATTAGATGTCCACATACAAAAGAATAAATTTGAGCACTATAAAACCATAAAACTCTTCAAAGAAAACAAGCATAAATCTACATGGCCTTGGATTAGACCAGTTTCTTATATATAATGCCAAAAGCACAGGCAACAAAGGACAAAATAAAGTGCACTTAATCAAAATTTAAAACTTTTGGGCATGTAAGGACACCATAAAAAAAGTAAAAGACAAACCACAGCATGTTAAAGCATATATTAGGTAAACATCTAGCATCCAGAATATATAAAGAACTCTTACCACTCAATAACAAAAAAGACATATTTAACCCAGTTGAAAAGGGGACAAAATATTTAAATAGATATTTCTCCAATAAAGATATGCAAATGGCTATAAAGCATGTAAAAAGAAACTCAGCATCATTAGTCATTAGGAAGCTGCAAATCTTATTGGAATCCACAGGAGGGAATTGAGAATACCAGAAATGTCATACACATGTTGGTAAATATGTCTATTTATATATATAATCTGTATATATACCCAATACATATATTCTATATTTATATAGGTAAATATTCAAATATACAGGTAGTAACATCAAATTAAAAAAAGCATTCTATTAAAAAAGCAAATGTTGTCACACTGGATAAATATGAAAACATGATCTCACGATGTACTGTCTACCCTTTCTACCTGTGATACACTTCAGACCTAAATACCCAGCTTGAAAGTAAAAGAATAGGGAACTATCTAGTATAGAAACAGTAATCAAAAGAGAGTTGGAATGGCTAAACTGATATCAAATAAAATTGATCTTAATAAAATGAGTGGTTTTTTTTTAAATTTTTTGAGAGAGAGAGTGCACACATGTGGAAAGGGGTAAAGGGGGTAGGGCAGAGGGAGAGGAAGAGAGAGAATTCCAAGCAGGCTTCACATCCAGCAAGGAGTATGCAGGGCTTGATTTCATGACCTTGAGATCACGACCTGAGCTGAAACCAAGAGTCAATTGCTTAACTGACTGAGCTACCCAGGCACCCCAAAATGAATATTTCTAGAGGAGAAAGTCATTTCATAAGTACTGAAGTGTCAATTCATCAGGAAGATGGAACAGTAATAAACTATATGCAAATAAAAAAGAAGGAAATTGCAAACAAAAAACACAGTGAGATACCACTTCATACCCACTAAGATGGCTAGAATTAAAACAAATAAGCAAACAAAACAGCAAACAAGTGGTGAGGAGGATGTAGAAAAACTGAAATCTTCCTTATACTGCTGATGGGAATGTAAAATGGTAAGACACTGTGGAAAATAGTTTGGAATCTTGTCCGGAAATTTAAATCACCATATGACCCAGCAATTCCACTTCTAAATTTAAGGCCAAGAGAACTGAAAATACATATTCACAAAAAAATCTATACACAAATGTTCACATTAGCTCTATTCATAATAGCCCCAAATTAGAAAGAACCCAAATGTCCACCACCTGAGGAATGGGTAAACGAAATGTGGCATATCCAGGTAATGGAATATTCAGTCACAAAAAGGATTGAAGTACTATTACATACTACAACATGGACGCACCTTGAAAACACTGTGTTAGATGGCAAAAAAAAAAAAACCAGACACAAAAGGCATATTATTACAATTCTGTTTATGTGAAATGGCTAGATAAAGTAAATCCACAGGGCTACAAGGTAGATTGTTAGTTTTCAGGAGCTAGGGAAAGGAAGATGTTACTGGGACTGACCGCTGACTAACAGGCCTTCCTTTTTTGGGTAATGGAGAGGTCCTAGAATTACATATAGGTGATGCTTGTACAACATAGTAAATACAGAGGAAAACACCCCACTGAATTGTACAATTTCAAAATGGTGGATTTTATATTATGTAAATGATATTTCAATTTTTAAAAAAGGGGAAAAAAAAGAGGCAACTGTAGCCATAAAGGAATATGGCACTATGAAAATGGTATTCAGAAAGTAAGAATCTCAGGAAGCCTGGGTAGCTCAGTGGGTTAAAGCCTCTGCTTTCGGCTCAGGTCACGATCCCAGGGTTCTGGGATCCAGCCCCGCATCGGGCTCTCTGCTCCGTGGACAGCCTGCTTCTTCCTCTCTCTCCTTGCCTGCCTCTCTTGCCTACTTGTAATCTCTGTTTGTCAAATAAAGAAATAAAATCTTAAAAAAAAAAGAAAGTAAGAATCTGTTCTTAGAAATTAAAAACACTGATGATAGAAAACTAAAAATTGAATAGTTTGGCAAATTAGTAAAGTGGACCTAACTTAAGATCTATCTACTGACACACAATAAAGTTAAAAATCAAATATATATATATATATATATATATAGTAAAAGAAATAAATGGGAAAATGTGGAAGTATATTTAAAGGATATGAAGAGGACATCTGGGTGGCTCAGTCAGTTAAGTGTCTGCCTTCAGTTCAGGTCATGATCCTAGAGTCCTGGGATTGAGTCTCACGTTGTGCTCCCTTCTCCCTCACTTTTCCGCCTCCCCAAACTCATTCTCTCAATCTCTCTCAAAGAAATAAAATCTTTTAAAAAATAAATAAAACATATGAAGATAGTCCCAAAGAGCACCATTGATCAAACATACTGGTTTTCAAACTGTAGGTTTAGCCGTTTAATGGGTCATGATATCAAATTAGTGCTCTACAAGTAGCATTTTTTTTAAAGATTTTTTTTTATTTTTATTTTTTATAAACATATTTTTATCCCCAGGGGTACATGTCTGTGAATCGCCAGGTTTACACACTTCACAGCACTAACCATAGCACATACCCTCCCCAATGTCCATTACCCCACCCACCTTTCCCGACCCCCTCCCCCCAGCAACCCTCAGTTTGTTTTGTGAGATTAAGAGTCACTTATGGTTTG
>PISX010022810.1:0-31045 GCA_004024625.1 Mellivora capensis
CCTGGATTTTGATGCTTGTTCCCTTTGCCATATTAGGGAAATTCTCTACAATAATTCTCTCCAATATACCTTCTGCTCCCCTCTCTCTTTCTTCTTCTTCTGGAATCCCAATTATTCTAATGTTGTTTCGTCTTATGGTGTCACTTATCTCGCGAATTCTCCCCTCGTGGTCCAGTAGCTGTTTGTCCCTCTTTTGCTCAGCTTCTTTGTTCTCTGTCATTTGGTCTTCTATATCACTAATTCTTTCTTCTGCCTCGTTTATCCTAGCAGTAAGAGCCTCCATTTTTTATTGCACCTCACTAATAGCTTTTTTAATTTCAACTTGGTTAGATTTTAGTTCTTTTATTTCTCCAGAAAGGGCTTTTATATCTCCAGAGAGGGTTTCTCTAATATCTTGTATGCCTTTTTCAAGCCCAGCTAGAACCTTGAGAATTGTCATTCTGAACTCTAGATCTGACATATTCCCAATGTCTGTATTGATTAGGTCCCTAGCCTTTGGTACTGTCTCTTGTTCTTTTTTTTGTGGTGAGTTTTTCCGCCTTGTCATTTTTTCCAGATAAGATTATATGAACGAGCAATAAAATACTAAAAGGGTGGCAAAGACCCTAGGAAAATGCCCTTTAAAGAAAAAATTGAATTAACTGCAAGACTAAAGAATCATGGGGAGAAAGCCATGAATTCTGCGCATTGCTTTCTCCTCCTCTGGAGTTCTGCTTCTCTCCTTGTTAAGTGAACTTGGTCTTGGCTGGATTTCTTTTGATCTTCTGGGGGAGGGGCCTGTTGTAGTGATTCTCAAGTGTCTTTGCCCGAGGCAGAGCTGCACCGCCCTTACCAGGGGCCGGGCTGAGTAATCCGCTCGGTTTTGCTTTCGGGAGCTTTTGTTCCCTGAGCGCTTTCTGTAGAGTCCGGAGGACAGGAATGAAAATGGCGGCCTCCTAGTGTCCAGCCCGGAAGAGCTGAGATTCGGGGCTCCACTCCTCAGAGAAAAGCCCCGGCTACTCACGTCTCCCTCGCCTCTGGCCGCGCTCCGAGCTCACCCAGCCTGCGACCGGTTCAAGGTAACCCCAAGCTGAGAGCTCACTCCTCGGCTCTGTCTCTGTAGCCGGCTTCCCGCTCCGATACCTGCTAGCTCTGCGACACTCAGACACCCTTCTGTGACCCTGCGGGACCTGGGGCCACGCTGACCCCGAGTGGGCTTCACCCCGGTTTAGCCTCTGGAGCGATGTCCCTCTGTGGAGCAGACTTTTAAAAGTCCCGATTTAGTGCTCCGTTGCTCCGCCGCTTGCCGGGAGCCGGCCCCTCCCCCGCGGTCTATCCTCCCGTCCCTTTCGATTCACTTCTCCGCCAGTCCTACCTTCCAGAAAGTGGTCAATTTCCTGTTTCCAGACTTGCTGTTCTTCCTCTCTTCGATCTCCCGTTGGATTTGTGGGTGTTCGCAATGGTTTGATAAGCTATCTAGCTGATCTCCTGCTACCCGATGCCGTCTCAGCTGCTACTTCTCCGCCATCTTGCTCCTCCCCTCCATACACATTTTAAAATTATTTATTCTAATTCTGTGAAGAATACTGTTGGAATTTTGATAGGATTTGCATTGAATCAGGAGATTGCTTTGGGTAGTATGGACATTTTAACAATGTTTATTCTTCCAATCCATTAGTATGGAATATCTTTCCATTTGTGTCATCTTCAATTTCTTTCATTAGTGTTTTATACTTTCCAGAATAAAGATCTTTCATCTCTTCAGTTAAGTTTATTCCTAGGTTGTTTTTTTTTTATTATTTTTGGTACAATTATAAATGGGCTTTTTTTCTTAATTTCTCTTTCTGCCACTTTATTATTGATGTATAGAAATGCAGTGGGTTTCCGTATATAGATTTTGTTTCCTGTGACCTTACTGAATTTATTTATTCTACTAGTTTTTTGGGCGAGTCTTTAGGATTTTCTTTATACAGTATCATGTGATCTGCAAATAGTGAAAGTTTTACTACTTCTTTACCAATGTGCCTGCCATGTATGTATGTATTTATTGTCTGATTGCTTTAGCCAGGACTTCCAGTATTATGTTGAATAAAAGCGGCAAGAATGGACAACTTTGTGTTGTCCCTGATCTTAGGGGAAAAGCTCTCAGCTTTTTACCATTGAATATGATGTTAGCTGTGGCTTTTTCATGTATGGCCTTGGCCATCTTTAACTTGATGAATGAAGAAGAGTAAAGAGGCCTGGGTCTGTGTAGATTAGCTGAGAGATGTGGCCTTAGGTAGTGTTTCTCAAGCTTTTTCTCAACCGGGTGCTCATGATGATAATGTGTAAACAGATAAGGGTACTCTTTGCTGTTAACTGATTTGCTAAAGGCTCTAGTACCCTATGCCCATTTTAGACCTGAGGAGATCTCAGGCCTGAGGAATTCCCTGCAGCCCATTGCGTGCCCACCAGTGGGAAGCTCTGATAGAATTTTGGGACTGTGCTCCAGTAAGTGCTGCTTCTCTGTGGATCATTGTGGTATGGGGCCTCTGGGATATTTGCCTTATAGGATCTACCGCCAGTGTCACTCATCCTATGGACTCCAGTTTCCAGCTGCCTGTTTGTTTCTGGCTCCCAGACTGCCATTAATAAGAATAATTACCAGATTTTCTTCAGTCATTATTTGTGCTTTCTTTGCCTTTGTAAATTCTTCTCAAATAAGTGGATTGGAGCAAACTAACGTTTAGTGTTTTGAATTAGATGAAGAAAATTGTATTTAATTTTCTTACCCAAGAGACCTTCCATTTACTCTGAGAACTTTTTCTTGTGATGAAATTCTTTAGGCATTTTTATTATCAGATACAGATGTGATTCATTTAGTGCCAGGGACAACTACCAGTTTTCAGATTTTTGCTGCTTTAACAATTACCTTAATTTTAGAGCATAGGCTATAAAGGAAAAGATTTTAATAAATGAATTTTCCATGGCTTTGATGGGAATTAATTTGATAATTAGATGCTAGTTTTTAAAAGTCATAATCTGTACATCTGTATCAGATATTTGTGGCAGGTACAGAGCAACACTTTTCCTTGTTTGGTTTTTTGCAGCAGGCCCTACATTTATAAAAATGGTACGGCATTTTTTTTTTTTTTCTTTTCACCATTAAGCTATCTGGTTTATCAGAAAATTACTTGGGGCGGGAAAGGGGGAAGACTGAGATTTCAAGCAAAGAGTGACAGTGCTTCATGTCTGGCCCTATGGTAGAACTTCCTTGGAGTTGGAGGAGGTGTGGAGGAAGAAGAAAGGATAGGTGTATATTTAGGAAGAGGAACTGAGAAGATGTCTGTCTTTAATTTTTTTCCATTTGAGGGATGTCTCCATGGAGATCAGGTGGGTGTTGAGGAGTTTTATTTATTGGAGACTGAGACTTACTCATCAGGTTTTCCTTCTGAACTTCAGAGGGATGAAGCCAAGCCTCATGGTCCATGCATGCTGCAGAATACCCCAAATTTGGGGAAATCATGGCTTTGGCAGGACAGAACAAATAGCCTACAAAGGTATAAAGAATTCTCGTCTTACTCTTCTACCTTCCTGGCTCAGTGTTTTAATGTAGAAAGCAGTTCTTCTTTCTGTGAAATGAAATTTGGGCTTGTGAAAATTTGAAGAGAATTCTTTCTCCAGTATTTTCCATTTTCATCTGTCTTCTTTTTATTTATTTTGGACTCATATCTTGATCTGTGATCTTAGCCTTGGTAATCAGCACACACAGCCATTCAAACTCATGTCCATGACCATGAGGCTGCCTCCATACAGATCTGCAAAACTGTGACTGTCTCCTTCACAAACAGGTGTAAGGCTCCTTATTTGAACATTCTGAAAAGTGCTGGTTCTCCCAAGGAATCACTAGCTAGCTTATCCATTCTTGCACTATGTGACAAAAACCAAACATGAAAAAACCAGATGGAGTTTCGTTTACAGTGTGGCTCAGCAGCTGGGAAGGATCAGGAAGTGGTGTTTCATCATAATCATGTTTAAGATATAAAATTATGAAGGATGTTAGGCTTCTTTTAGCATGTAGAGTAGAATAACGGTGGTGTTTGGGTATGTGCGTTACAGACGCATAAGATACTATACAGGCATTGGTTTCTTTATAGTAACACTTATGACCTGGTTAGTAGTAAGCCTTTCCTTTATGATTTTAGCTATACCATCTGCCTTTTAATATAAACTTGCTAAGATTTCTACTTCTGGCTTAGGTGGGTTTGGAAATGATTTCAGATCTCCCACATCCCTTCCTCCCCATCTTCTAAAATAGGACTTTGCATAATTAAGTAGTATCAGGGAAGGAGCACTGGAATTGGGGAAACCTCCCCACTGATCCCAGCTCCTTTCTGTATAAGCTGCATGGCCTTGGGAAAGTTCCCCACCCTCCTTTAAGCCTCAGTTTCTTGTTCTTATGAAATGAGGATAACATTGCTAATTTTGTAGTATTGTTGCAAGGATTCAGTTACTTTAGATAATATAAAATTCCAGATACTTAGTAGTTCCCTTCCCACCATGCTCTAAAATATAAATTCATTTCTCTCATTCGCTTCCTTCTCCTCTATTTGCTTCCATGATTTCACTTAAAGTAAACCATAAAAACCACAGAAATAAATTATTTGGAAGTTTTCATGGCCTTTTTACTTTTGCTAAGGGGTAATCCCAAAATACCTGTTTCGGAATATTGACACTGCTGTTTGTACACAGAGCTCTCTTCTTCCCCAGCCCACGCCCCTGCTTTTTCTTTGGTCTCTGCAGAGCAGAAAGATCTCTGTGTTAAGTTCATTAAAGTCTTGTAATTCCTTCTTGTCATCTTGCTTATGATCTCCAGCTCCATTCCCATCTCTTTGGGGCTGCTGCTAGAGCTAAGTACCTTTGGGGCAGATTGTGGTTACTCTGCACTGCCAAATTATGACGCAGAGATGAAGGTAGGCTTTGGTTTACAAGGCTACACCTAATTTTGTGCTAAAACGGAGGTCAGCCCAATTAGCTAGGGGAAGCCATTAGTGGATCCACATTGTTTTGGTAAGCTGAAGTAGATTAGCGTAAGAATAAAATGCCTTACCAAGTCAGTGCAGCAAATTAGTTTATTAAAATATGCGACTAATTTCAGAATCTAGTCCTTCCCACCACAGTGGGCTCCCGCCGCCGTTTGAATCTCAG
The DNA here is from genome assembly GCA_004024625.1 of Mellivora capensis. NCBI lineage: Eukaryota > Metazoa > Chordata > Mammalia > Carnivora > Mustelidae > Mellivora > Mellivora capensis. The sequence continues at coordinate 5,167 of PISX010022810.1, forward strand.
GGTACAGTGTGAAGGCTTTCTCGCAGATCCTGGTAGCTCTTGTGTCATTTTCCTCTCTGGTCCCGCCACTCAGATGTGCTGGGGACCCTCCGCATTGCTCAGGAAGCCTGTGGGTGCGCCCGACTGTGTCAGCCCCCGGCCACAGAAGCACCTCCCGGAGACCAGAGCCCGAAGGGAGGCTCGAGTGGGTGGTTGATGGAGGGGATGCCCTCTGCCTAAGTAGTTATAGCTCGTATGTCTTCTGATAGTTCCTTGGGTTTCTAGCAGGCACGTGTCTCGTTGTTGTTGAGTAAAGCCCGGTATGTATGTTCTCCGAGTTAGCAGCCTGGCGGCTCTGCTGGCTGCCCTGCACTGCTGTCTCGGGGATTGTTTGGTTTGGCACATGGCCAGCTCTCTGCTATACGATGCATGTCCTTGACAGGACAAAGTGTGGAGCCGCATTAGCTGCAAAGTTTACAAAGGTTAGCTAAACACACACAGTAAATATTAATAAACAAAAAAGGCCCACCCACCTTTGACTTTGAATTCTGTTTCTTCATTCCATGTTTTGGAATCCCCGTAGTATTTGATTAATAACCAGTCTTAGGGTAATTGAGCCTTAAGTATCCTTGCCTAAGTTAGATGGCTCACGGAGCCCTCATTGGCTGCCTTGGTGACTCATTGCCACAGTGGATGGAGCTCTGGAATGACTGTTTAGTTCAAGGGGTCTTATCTGCATTCTCCCTGCTTCCATGTAAAAAGGAGGGTAAGTGAGCTTTATGCTGACCAGCCACGTGTGTGTCTCAGAACTCCGGAGGGGGAAGGACATGAACGGGAATAGAGGTGCAGTGGCCTGAGCTTGGACTACCTAGAAAGCAATCCAGCCTTGGTCTGTTGGCCTGGGCAGTTGCCTCTCTCTAACATTTACACCCTCAGCGTAGAGGGAGAGAGTAACAGTAACCTGCTGCCCCTGGAAACTGCCTCTTTGGCTGGGTGTCTTGGAATTTACCAGGCCTACATTGTGGATCCTTTCCAATTCTGCACCCTGCTCACTTGAAAACATATTTGAGAACCAGTAATCTTAGACTGCTTAGCCAGACCTCTAGAGAACCAAGGAAGTGAAATAACTTTAATACTATGTCTTTGAGATGTCCTGGGGCCATTTGTAGGTGGCTGGGATTTCTGAAGGCCCTTGAAATCCCCTCTTACCATTGTCTCTCACTTTCTGGTTCATGCATATCCCTCTTTTTAGGACCACATTAGGAAGGAACGAGCTCTACTTTGTCTGTAGGATACTTGAGTATGATACTGATCTAGAGAAATAAAATTATTCTCCATAGATTATAATGATTTTAACTTGAACTTTCACTTGTCTCTAACTCCGCATAGCAAAGCAGTCCATTTAGACTTGGGTGAACTCTGACCCTTGATTCATTCCATCAGCAAACATTTATTGAACACCACACACGCTAATCTAGGCATTTGGGATACATTGCCACCTAAAACACGCCAAGATCTCTGCTTATGTGGAAATTATGTTCACGTCAGGGAAGCAGATAATAAGCATAATTAAAGATAAAATTATATATTATGTTAAAAGGTGATACATGCTTTGGTTAAAATGAAAAAAAAAAACAGTAAGGGAAGTTGTGGGGTACAGTTTTAAATGGGGCACTTTTGGCATAATGACATGTAAGCATTGATTTGAAGGAGAGGAGTATTGGCTTGGTTGAACTTATCCTAGATTGGGTTTTATAAGGTTAAGTTCGTGACTCTTCTCATGTTTCCTTATACCTAGCCATGACCATTTGGAAATTTCCAGTGGCCAAGGCATGGTTCTCAAATGAATCTCAATGGCAGAGCACCTATAAGTCAAGCTGTGCTTTGTAGACCATGAACTGTTGATGCACTTAATTCCATCTTACCAACCAAGCACAGTTTTATAAGATAAAATGTGTCTTCTATTCTTATGCATTATAAAGTAGGTTTCACAAGCATATGAAGGAAATGACAACCCTCCCCCAAAAGCCAAGCCATCTATGATATACTGTTCTCAAGGATTTTTGTTAATAACCACTCACTACATTATGTTTTATCATCTTTTAGTGCTTGCTAGTGGACACTGGGTAGTGGGTATCAAAACCATAGATTTAAGAAAAAATTGTGGAAAGAACACCTAAAATTATAAAAACTTGCCCTTTTAACCCAATTTTACCCCTCCCCCCCCCAAACTGGGAAAACACAGCCACTCTGGTTTTATTTTCTCTGTAGACCATCTCAGCTGTCTTCCGTGCTGCAGAGCTTAGGAACCGCTCTTGTAGAGCAGACAAGAATGAGAAGATCTGCAGACTTAAGTTTCCTCTTGAGTTCCTCAGGAATCTCAGAGAAGGATCTGGGGCCATATAACGATATGCATACTTCTCGCCAGTCAGGTGGGAGCCAGAATTTTTATCAAAAGGGATTGAGGAGATGCACAGATACTCTGTCTTAACAAGAATGGGATGGTTAGGGAGAAGAAACCAGAGAAATTCAGCCTGGGATAGATTTTCATTTTGCTCTCAGAACCTAAAATAGCAGTATCTAATCGTACCCTTTTTTCTTTAGTCCTTGTACATTGCGTGGCACGTGATGGTCCTTAATAAATCTTGAATTGGTGTTTCCATGCATTGCTTGTTCTGTCAGAGTGAGATCTGCAGAACCTGGCCCACGGTGTCGCTGCCTACCAATTTGAGCTTTATCTCCCCCACCCCCCAACCACCATTCTGTCCCTGCTAAACCTCCCACTTCGGCCCGCTTACTGCAGACACAAATTAAAAACAGGTTGTCATTCTCACTGAGAACTCATTCTTTTTGACCCCAGAGCACCACTTGTTTTCCTTACCAGTAATGAATTCAAAGGATCATAACTTCCCGCGAACCTTCTCTTAAATAGTTTTTCATTCAGGTTAATGTCAAGTCTTTGTATGCTGTATCTCTGTTTTACTTCTGCTATTATCCTGCTGGTTTATCTCATAGATAGGGAGATATTATTAAATGCCTGCAAATATGTGTTGTTCCTGAAAAAGCTTTATGAGATTTGGATCTTGGTGAACTAAAAACAATAAGCACCTGGCTTCAATCTGCTGTCCAGAGGGACGTATTGTGTGTATCAAAGCATGAAACACTGAGATCTAAATCTGCTTCAGTGGTAAGCGGAACTGAGTTATGTGGGCTTAGCGTTCCAAGATGCCAGTCTCACATGGCCAAGGAGCTGGGGAAGCCTACCTCTGCAGTTGCTAGGGTGTCAGAAAAAGAGAGGAGTGGTGTCAGGAAGGAACATCTTTTTCACTTTTTTGAAAGATTTTATTTATTTATTTGACAGACAGAGATCATAAATAGGCAGAAAGGCAGGCAGAGAGAGGGGGAAGCAGGCTTCCTGCTGAGCAGAGAGCCCAATGTGGGGCTCGATCCCAGGACCCAGAGATCATGACCCGAGCCAAAGGCAGAGGCTTTAACCCACTGAGCCACCCAGGCACCCCATCTTTTTCATTTTTAAAGGCTATCACACTTATAACAAGTGATGGAATAGAACCTAACTCAGGGACACAACCTTCTGGTTTAGGGGGGGAGAATGTCCTAAAAATTACCGGTAGCCATCAGGATGATGCCCACTTTAGCAAACTACCCACCAAAATAGGATTTTTCCCATCTTTATTTGGCTTCTTTAGTTGATTCCCATGCCTTTCCTTTTCAGAGTGTTGTTCGCTGCCTGTGGCATCCAAAGCTGAACCAGATCATGGTAGGAACTGGAAATGGATTGGCTAAAGTCTATTACGACCCCAACAAGAGCCAGAGGTATTTCATAAGTATGGCCTGTTTTAGATGGATGACAACAACTGGGGGGAGGGCTTCATTTCCCACCCTGCTTTTATTTATTTCCCCCTTTGATGGGGATCCACCCTTTTAGAAAATGCAGCTGGCACAGAGTAAAGCCTCAGACTCCTGGTATTGTACTTTAAAGAGGATTTGGATATTGCCCTTGATCCAGACAGAATTCAAAGTGAAAGTTTCCTGGGGATTTGCAGTTCTTTAGCTGAAATGCTGAGTGCAAAGGGGGAAAAAATCTTGCCCACTTTGCATACTTCCCTGGACATGGCATTAGCAGTGATACATGTAAGGGATTAACAAAGCAGAGAACTAACCACTTAAAGGAAGTGGGAACAGCTAGTCTGTTTTGTTCCCTTTCTGTTTGGGCTTTTATCAGGTAGTGGTTTGGATTTTGGGGGTTGTTCTCCACCAGCGGAAAGGAACAGCACAAATTATTTCCTCTTCAGCCCTGTGCCCGCCCCAAATACTAGACGTAAACATCCCCGTGTGTTTCAGAAGTCTGAAAATTTCACTGGAGGCTCCCTCTGTTCCTCAGATATTTTCATATTCTTTGGGCACAAAGGTGAACACTTGTCACCACCCCAGATGACGATGGTTTTGTTTTTCTCTTAAGGTACACTACTTGATTAGCTCTTTCTCTGGTGTAAGCCTTGGTTAGCTAGTATTAAACTGCACGTGCTAAATTCACTGGGGTCCCCCATAAACCTGTTGTGAGGTCTCACATCCTTTTTGAGGAAAGGAAACTTCTCCTCTATTAATGAATGTTCATTGTTATAATTTGGATCTGAAGAGAAACAGACAGTCCTGTCTTCCCTTGGAACTTTGTGGACTAGCTTTGGAACCCTTGCCCTCTAAAATAAAGTTTTCATTGTGTTTAAGAACAAATAGGATTTTGTTTGTTTTTTAATAAGTAAAGAAATTAAAAATGCTAACGAAATTAGAGTGAAAGAGTCTGTTTCACTTGAGAACTTAAGAGAGAAACAGTGAGCCCCATTTGCTAGCCCCTATTTGGAAGCTACTATGTTTGGAATCTTGAAGAAATTTTTTTTTTTTATTTGCTCCTCCTGAGAGGGATCGCTCATTATTGCTAAGGAGAAGTGAAATGTTCTAATCGGACTTTTGGTTAATCCCACACATTCTTGGGCAGTTGCCCCGTGGCGACACTGCCAAGCCGACTCAGTTCCAGACACTTGTACTCTTACATTCGAGATGTGGACAAATGCCACTTGGGGTGTAGACCACCCAGGTTGCTTTCATCTGAGACATAAACTAAAATTTGAACCCTGTGACCGTCACGGTGAAAAGGTTTTTAAATTTTATTTATATCTCTCTAAGATCTTAAATTTTAAGTTATTTCTATAGATTTCTTAAACCAGTGTTCTGTTGCCCAGTGACCGCTCCAGCCCTTTCACTCAGTAGTAACCACTGACTGACAGACTTGCTTTCCCGTAAATTTAAGCCCTTATCACCAAGGCCCCTTCTGTTGACCATCCCTTAGAAAGTCAAGGACTTGGCGAGATGGTGTGCACAGAGTGTGTTCCTGAAAGTATCTAATGCTTTTGACATGACTTTCTGTTTATAAGACCAAGTAAAGAAAATAATGTGCTCTTACCCACCCCAGGGGAGCAAAATTGTGCGTGGTTAAAACCCAGCGGAAGGCGAAACAAGCCGAGACTCTAACCCAGGACTACATCATCACCCGTAAGTCGTTAGCGTGGTCTCTCCATCATCCTTCTCCCTTCTGCTGTAGTGTGGTGTTGCTCTCATGGCTTTAGAGACAGGAAAAGTCTTCGGAGTCCGGGCATATATTACAAAATACTATGTGGACAGGGCTGCGAGTCATGTAACAGCTAACCTCTGTAGCTTCTGTGACTCATCACAGAGACAGGGTAATTTCATGTAACTTTCAACCCAAAAGGGAAAAGCCTATTTGAGCCTAATGCATTACTCCAAAGCAGCCTTTTAAAGAATAACAATCTGTTCTAAGAATAAACAAGAATGAGTGCTGGTCTTGGAATCAGACCTGGATTTGTCCAGTTCTACCAGTGGCATGCAGTGTGATATTGAACAACTGAACTTTATCAGGAGAGGGGGGGAGACTGGGTAAAAGGTCTCCTTCAGCTCCCTCTGAGACTCTGTGACAGTAGATCTGGAGACATTTAGATACAAAAGGAACTACCCAGAAATCTTACCAGAATAAGCAGCTTCTCTCACGTTTGTCAACCTGGCAGATGTGTGTTGCCCAGGGCCAGAGCCTCAGACCTGTCACAGCTAGTGGCTGGAGGGACATCTCGGAAGAAGTAGCAGTTGCGATGAAACAGATGTTCTGTGGACCTCACCCGGGTCTCCATCTCAAGCCTAGGGGGCGCTGTACTGCTGGGTTTTTCTCCCTGGTGGTGGATCTCCTGTAAGACCAAGTCCCTTGGAGCTTATGATCAGTAAGGAGATCCCGTGACACTTTTTGCAAAAGTAGAAGTGTTAAAGTCGGTGTCACAACCAGTCTAGCTCATGTAATTACATGCGGCCTACTTAAATTCCTCCAGTCGTTTGAAGTGAAAAGCTATTTTTCTCCCTCCTAAAAATACTGTTGTGTCGTGTTGCCCAACAGAGTGACGGGGTGGCTGTGTTTCTCAGCTCCCCTGACTCAAGGCAGGAGAGTTTTACTGGTGAGTGAGATGGTCCTGGCCCCAGCAGGTGCTAGGGAGAGGGGGATACTGGAAGAGTTTTTGAAGTATTTGAGACATTTCTGTCATTCATATTATAAATTCCCTTTGAGCCCCTCTTAATCCTTTTCCTTCTCTCCCCTACTCCCCTGGATAAAGGTTTTCTCTTTTAAAGGAGGTTGTACTCCTCATGTAAGGATCCAAAGAAAATATTCTGAAACAGTTTTTGGTTAAGAAAAAGATCATTATTTAATTTTCCCCCCAGTCACCTTCTTGCTCTCCAGCAGAATATCACTATTTTCCTTTTACATTCATAGACTCTTTTATAAGATTTAATTCTGACCTTGAGTGAACAACCAGTAGCAATTGGACAAATACTACTCTGAGTCTTACCCTTTTGTTTCGTCCACCATATAGAAGTAGGGAAAAGTCTTCACCAAGTCACCATGTCCGGAGATCCAGACACCCCCCCGCATTCAGGGCAACCTTTACCCCAGTTTCAGTGGGAGAAGTGCTCCTCCCTTCCGGTTACTCAGTGTTGTCAACTCCTCCTGAAAGGTGGTCACATTTCAGAAACGTGTGAAGTGATTCCAGAGGTTTTTTGAGGCGTCTGAGGAGACTTCAGGGCTGACAGGCAAGCTTGCTAGCCTCATTCACATTTGGGTCCCGTAAGAAAAAAATAAGAAGCAGTCCCATTAAGTGTTTTCATTTCAAAACCACAGAAATTAAGTTTAACTGCTATCCATGGTTTGGGCGACGGGGAGCCTCACCAGTGTTTCCGTGACAGTATTTGACAGTATTTCCTGAGTGCCATTAGTTGCCAGGAGAGGTGAACAATGAGTCTGGTCTCAAACAAAATTGGCTAATTGGTTACAGTAAGACTGTCTTTTATTATTAGAGGAAGGCTGTCATTATGACTTCCATTTCATCTTCAAGTTAGTCATGCTTCAGCTATGTTTTTGGATGGAAGGGTTATTATTATAATAAATTTTTTCAAATGTGACTTCTCGTAGCTCATGCCTTGCCTATGTTCCGTGAACCCCGCCAACGGAGTACAAGGAAACAGCTGGAGAAGGACAGACTGGATCCCCTGAAGTCGCATAAACCCGAACCTCCTGTGGCAGGCCCAGGTGACCGTGATTGATCCAGCTGGTGACCTACAGAGGGGGTGGGGGGCAGGGGGGGCAGGGTTTGCTGAGAGAGAAGTGGGAAGATGCTTTGCTCCTGATTGCTGCTTTGTCTCTAGAGAGATTTTACTACATGGTGGTTTTCAAACATTTTCTTTTTAGCATCAGAACTTTTTGCTTAAAGGATGCAGAATCCTGGTGCATAAAACTGATAAAAACAGAGCTGTGGTGCTAACAGAGAGAAGGCTGGGCCCCTTTCTGCTTGGTCTCTGACTTGAGCCCTTTTAGGTGATCTTGGTGGAACCCTAGGGCTTCCGGAACCCAGTGTTGAAACTACTACTGTCAGTGTTGGCTTCGGACACAACATTTGAGTACTTTGACCAGAATCTGGGCTGGATTAGGTTTCACATAAGGGAGAAGTGGCCGTCATTTAGTTTTGTGTTGATTAAATGGAGCTGCCCATTCCCCTAGAGGATGGATAGAAGTCTTTAGAAGTTTGGAGAAAGTAGGCACCCCCTCCCAACTCTGGCCCCCCCAAAAAAGGAAAGAGAGAAAGTAGGTACCAGAAGCAAGCGAGGCAGCATTGCTATCATACGGCACACACACACTTACTGGAATCCCATTTTACTCGTTATCACTTGTGTGGTTTCTGTCTTCCTAGGCTCCTAAGCCTATAGCTTTTGACTTGTTCATTCATCCTGAACCTCAGTTCTGGGCCTCCATCTGTTTTTGGCCTGCCCTTTCCACCTTGATCCTTGAAAACATTTCACATATCTATCTTAACTTTTTTTTTTTTTCATTTTCTCTGCCACCATTCTAAATCAAAGTTCCTAAATAATATTCTTACCTGGATTATTGAAAAGGCTTTCTAACTAGGCACCATATCTTGTCACTCTCTTTCCTTCCCACCGTGCCTCCATCCACTTTCTACACAGCTTTTATTCCCAGCTCCTCTGGCTTTCACACTGCTACTGCCCCCAAATCTTATATAAGCTCCCCACTGTCTGTTGGCATTTCCAGAGAGTCGTTCTCTGCATTCTGACTCTAATGCGCTTTTGAGCATCCCACCTCACTTCCCTCCTCCTCTGACCTTCTGATATGACTGTCAGGTCACTCCTGCCCGCAAATGCCCATTGAATTGTCCTCTTTCTGTACTTCTGTTCTGAAACCATTCTGCTCATTCTGAAAATGACCTCTGCCTTCAGAGCTTTCTCAGATCGGATCCATCTCTTCCTAAAGAGCTCCCCAACCACCTCAGTACTTTAATAGTTCTGTAAGTACTATAACAGTTACTGGCCATACAAATTCTTATCACAACTAATTATTTCCTGCCTTTTTTAGTCTCCTCTTATCTTTTTTTTTTAAGATTTTATTTATTTATTTGACAGACGGAGATCACAAGTAGAGAGAGAGGAAGGGAAGCAGGCTCCCTGCTGAGCAGAGAGCCCGATGTGGGGCTCAATCCCAGGACCCTGGGATCATGACCCAAGCTGAAGGCAGAGGCTTTAACCCACTGAGCCACCCAGGCGCCCCTCCTCTTATCTTGATTTATAGAATTAATCATATAGTACAATTTGGTTCTTCATGTGTAGTTTTGTTTTTTTTTTTTCAAATCTTCCTAAAAAGTCATAGATTTTTATGGGTGCCTGGGTGGCTCAGTTGGTTAAGCGTCTCGCCTTCAGCTTTGGTCATGATTCCAAGGTCCTGGGATCGAGCCACTTGTTGTGCTCTCCACTCAGCAGGGAGTCTGCGTCTCCCTCTCATTCTGTCTCCTGCTCCCCCTGCTTGTGTTCTCTCTCTCCCTGACAGATAAATTAATAAGGTCTTAAAAATAAAAGTCATACATTTTTTTGAATACCAGGCACCAGACTTGCTGTTGGAAATCCAGCAGGGTGCAAATCCCTGCCCTTACAGAGCTTTTGTCTATGAGAGCAGTTCTAGTACCATAAAATAATGTGAATCACAGAATTCAACTTGTTTGTTTTTTCTCCTGCAAGGTATTTGGGAGATGGCAAGCCCTAAGATATGTTTGTTTAAAGCTAAAATAGGCATCTAACGAATAAGGGTTAATTTTTTTTTTAAGATTTATTTATTTATTAGAGAGAGAAAAAAAGAGCATGTGTGTGTGTATGTGAACGCAAGTGGTATGGAGGGGCAGAGGGAGAGAGTCCTGCAGCAGACTCCCTGCTGAGCGGGGAGCCCACCTCAGTGCTCCACGCCCGAATCCTGAGATCCTGACCTGAGCCGAAATCAAGAGTCAGCCACTTGACTGACTGAGCCACCCAGGTGGCCCAGTACTGGTTATTTTTATTAATTGAATTTCAGATGTTCACGCCTAAGGAATCTTTTGAAGGCTTATACATGGCCAAGTATTTGTAATTCCTCCTTGCATTGGTATCACTATGTAGATGAAACAGCTAAGACATATTTTTTTTAAAATCTCTATTTAAAAATGTTATAGGGAAGTTAAAGTTTGGTGATTTCCTACTTCGGTTGTGATAATCATAAATGAAAGCTGAAGGGATGATACCGAAGTCCCCTTGAGATGTGTGTGCTTTAGGCTGGGATCTGAAGAAGCCCCAGAGCGCTCCAAACCTTGATCCCATAGGGAATGACAAAAATTGGGTAAACCTGAAGCTCTGGCCTCATTCTGTTTCTCATGTCACCTGCCACCTTGGGAGCCAGCACCGAGGAATTCTCAACCTTTTCAGATAAGTACAGGGCATACAAGATAGTGTGCGTCTATATTGTCATGCTCATTCCAGTTCTGATCTGTGTTTCTTCCTTGGAAACAGGTCGTGGCGGCCGGGTTGGAACCCACGGGGGCACTCTGTCGTCTTACATTGTGAAGAACATTGCTTTGGACAAAACTGATGACAGCAATCCCCGGGAAGCCATTCTGCGGCATGCTAAAGCAGCTGAAGACAACCCGTATTGGGTTTCTCCAGCATATTCTAAGTAAGGAAACAGCCTTTTAAAATAGAAAAAAAATATATTATGTTGAATGAATTGGAAAGAATATAACGACACTACTTTGAGGTTCTAACTCTCCATTTCTTGTTTTTTTCTTTTTTTTTTAAATTTATTTATTTGTCAGAGAGAGAGAGCGAGCACAGGCAGACAGAGTGGCAGGCAGAGGCAGAGGGAGAAGCAGGCTCCCTGCCGAGCAAGGAGCCCGATGTGGGACTCGATCCCAGGACCCTGGGATCATGACCTGAGCCGAAGGCAGCCGCTTAACCAACTGAGCCACCCAGGCATCCCATTTTTCTTTTTCTTTTTTTTTTTTTAAATTTATTTATTTTCTTGTTTTATTCTTTTTTTAAAGATTTTTAAATTTATTCATTTGACAGACAGAGATCACAAGTAGGCAGAGAGGCAGGCGGTGGGTGGGGAGTAGGCAGAGAGCCCGATGCGATGCGGGGCTTGATCCCAGGACACTGGGATAATGACCCGAGCCGAAGGCAGAGGCTTTAACTCACTGAGCAACCCAGGTGCCCCTCTTGTTTTTGTTCTTGAGCATGAAAAATAAGCCAAGTACTCATAGTCCTTAACCTAGGTATTTGTTTGTATCTTAGGACTCTAGAATGGTACATTTTTAAAGTAGGTCAATTCCGTCAGTTATGACCTAGTGTAAACCCATTATGGGAAGCCCATCCTACCTCTGACGAGAAGAAGGAAGAGTACTCCCCATATGCATTATCTCAGTTGAAGAGGGTTAAAAGCAGATGAAGAGGAAAGTTTGTAGGTCTGTCATTACGGACTGCTTTCAGCTGCAGAACTGCATCCGTAAGGAGCACATACGTTGGCAGAGTAGAGCCCGCCTCCTCGGATTCCCTCAGGTGGCTCAACATGGGTGAACATGTAGTGGTTCTTAAAGCCTCCAAACCAGGCACATTTACAGTAGAGAAGGGTCATGTTGTAGAATTTTTTGTTTCATTTTATTTTGAGCACTTCCTTGCTTTCCTATACCATATGATGTGCCAGAGTCATCTTTGGTTTTCTTCCTCCAGTCCTGGAATCAACTACTTCTTCAAAGAGCCTAGGCTTCTTTTGTTTGAGAGCATGTTTAGAAACCAAGACATTGGTGCTAGATGTCCCTATTGCTACCCAAGTGTCATTGCTTCTAGTTCCTCCTTTAGGTCTTCTTAGCTGACAAAACTTGAAAAAATATATATGTATACTAACCTGTGCTTCAACACACGTACATGCATGCATATCTGTATTCATATTTTTAAAACTATGAGTTTATACTGATGCCTCTGATTTCAGTCCTATACCCCTGGTTTCATTTTACCTTTCTCCTTCCTGTATTTTTAACTTCTTTCTCCAATAATGAAAAACCCAGCTCTCATTACTGACAATATATTCACTTATTTATTCACTGCTAGTTTACATATAAAGTAGTTTCAAAATTGCCTACCCATACACCTGTGAGAAACATTTCCCCAACTAGGATTTCTTTAACCACATTCATGTAGTTTTTGTTTGTTTGTTTGTTTGTTTGGGGTTTTTTTGGTTATTGTTTTGTTTTGGTTTGGTTTGGTTTGTTTTTTTGTCCTTTTGGCCTTCTAGTATTTGGTCAAGAGACTGGTTTTCATAGTTACTTGGGTGAGATATTTTCTTCTCCACTCCTGTCAGGGTGGTTCTCGAATTCATTTGAAATGCAGGTAGAGTCATTTGTTAGTGTGCATTCCTTTTTGGGGTTTCCCCTATGTTCTATTTATTTTGGAGGTTTGTGTAGGGTGTGCAAAATACTCTAGTGTTAGGAGTCAGGGCCTTAAAAAAGACTCGTTCTTCCCCTCTGTTCCTGCATTTCCAACCCCTGTTTCTCTTGGTCCCTTCCCCACTCACTCCCGCAGGTAGCCCATCTCTTTAGTTTCTGGTCTACCTCTCCTGTAGGTCTTTTGCACAAGTGAACAGATTTGTATTTTCTTCTACCCTCTCCTTTCTAACATGAAGGATAGCATAATATAAATACCCTTTTGGGCTTTGCTTTTTTCACTTAGGATTATGCCCTAGAAATCATTCTACATCAGTTCATAGAGCTCCTTCTCATTCTTTTTCATTACTGCATAGTACCCCATCGCAGGGAAGTATAGTTGATTCAACCACTTTCCTATAAGTAGACGTTTAGGTTGTCCCAGTATTTTGCAATTTCTAACAGTGCTACAGTAAATAAATTTGTGCATATGTATTTTTATATCATTGGAGGTATGTTTAGATTTTTATTTGATGTCTTTATATATTATTAAAGTTTTCTCTTAAATTTTGAGAAAGCTGGACCCTGATCACTTTTCAGAACATTAATATTCTGGGAAAAAAATCACTTATGAACCAACTCAACAGACATGTTATACCAGTATCAGTGCTCTGTCTGCTAATCATTATGAGCTATTTGCATAAAAGAAAAACACACTGTTTTAGCTTGGGTTCCTTAGAAGTAGGTCCTGAGACAAAGATTCATATAAAGGTGCTTTTAGGATACTTTATTATTAGGATGCTTATTAGGACACACCCATAGAGAAAACCAATAGGAGAGTAGAGAAGTATAATGAGGCCAAGTAAGGGTGTATCAAGCAAGGTTTCAGGGACCAGCTCCCCTTTAGCTCAGGCTGCAGGGTAACCCTGGAGACCCAGGTCAGAGGCCTGGTGACTGGAGTCCTCACACTCCAGTATCTGTTGATCCTTGCTAATGGCTGGAGATGGGGCCAGGGGGAGATGTTCCCAGGTACTTTCAGCTTTCCAGGGCTTCAGCAGCCTGCTGACAGCCCTCTGACAAAGAGAGAGAGCTGCTGCTGTTGTGAGTGAAGGTACCCCACACAAAAATGCTGAAGAGATTTGCGGGCCTCTGGTGGGGAGCGCTGCTTCCTCTGCTGTCCGTGTAGAGGAACAGACTTGACTCCGTACTGTCAAGGGCGGTTGTTCACAGTGTGTACTGATAACCAGATGGTACAGATGGAACATCTCTGAACAATTGGTTGGATAATATTACAACAGCTAAGAGGGTCATATTAAGGCTGGCCAGCTAACTAGTGTGCATTTAGCCCTCTTTTGTATAGAATTTGTGTGTGTGTAAGCTAATGTATGTCAACACGTCATTGGCAGTCAGATAAGCTTATAGATTGTGCCTCTGTTGACACTTCTGTTTTTAATGGAGTCATTATTTTCTATTACTATTAGGGGTTTTTTATACTTAAAGAAATTTGTTTAGAAACAGGCAAAAAAATTAGCTGAGGAAAGAAGAGGAAACAGAGCCATGTTTTAAGATTTGCTAAACATAGTGAGCATCATTTGGAGAAAGATTTGGCACTATCTATACAAATTTAAAATGCAAATAGCCTTTGACTTGGCAATTCTATTTCCAGAAGTTTTGCACATGTGGGCAAATATGTATATCCAAAGATATTAAGTTCAGTATTGTTTACGAAAGCAAAAGACGGGAAACAATGTAAGTGTCCTTCAGTGAGATATTGTTTTAGAAAAGTATAATACATCCATTTAATTAAAGGTAACAAGAAAATATAAAGAATGAGCTAGGTATATATGGACGGATGTGTCCCAATCTCCTTAAGTAAAAAACCAATAAGCAAAAATAGATATCAGTTTGCAAAACATGCTCTCTGTATACCTGTGTTTTTACACAGTGAATGTACCTACTCACATATCTGATCATTTATACATGAACTCCCCCTGGGAAGAAATACAAGAAATGTAGGTGGTGGGTATCTTTTAAGTAGGAGAACAACGGAGTGGGGAGGGGGCTGGGGTGGGGAGAGCAGTGTGAAGTGAAAGGGGCCTTCAAAGTTCCATAGTCTGCCTATGAGCACTGCTGGATTTTTTTCACTGTGCATATATTCCTTAAAATCTCAGACATGTAAATGACATATGATATTAAAGTTAGATCCTTCATCAAAATAATTAATTGTTAGAAATTAGAACAATATTCTCCCTCTGACCTTCTCCTCGCTCATGTTCTCTCTCACTGCCTCTCTCTCAAATAAATAAATAAAAAATCTTTAAAAAAAAAAAAAAAAAGGGACGCCTGGGTGGCTCAGTTGGTTGGACGACTGCCTTCGGCTCAGGTCATGATCCCGGAGACCCGGGATCGAGTCCCGCATCGGGCTCCCAGCTCCACGGGGAGTCTGCTTCTCCCTCTGACCTTCTCCTCGCTCGTGTTCTCTCTCACTGCCTCTCTCTCAAATAAATAAATAAAACATCTTCAAAAAAAAAAAAAAAAGAAATTAGAACAATAACCTGGAAGTTCTAAGGCCAGCTTCCTGGCTTGGATTCTAGCAAGGATTTACTATCCAGTAGGTTTTCAAAGTTATCTTCTCAGTGTCTCATTTTCTTCAGTGGTAAGTAAGATCTTTGACACCTTCATTTAAATTATATATTGTTAATATCACCCTAATCAGCAGTATTATTTCAGTATTTATGGAAATACCTCAGTAATTTACTTTGCATGTAAACACATACAAACCTATTTGGAGCAGTTTGCTATCAAATATCTTTTAATGTAGTCAGATTTAGGAATTTTTTTCTTTCTTGGGTTTTGTTTTAGTTAGGAAGGCCTCTGCATTCAAGATAGTTCTTAAGATTCTCCCATCTTTCCATTAATACCTTCTTCTTCTTCTTCTTCTTCTTTTTTAGTGTTAAATCTTTTATTCACCTGAAATTATTTTAGTGAAGGGAGTGAGAAAGGTATCTTCGTTTCCTGTGGCCACTGGAACAAATTACCACAAACATGGTGGCCTGAAAGGCAGAAATGAATTCTCTCACAGTTCTGGGGGCCAGAAATCTGAAATAAAGGTGTCACAGGGGCCACACACCATACAGAGGCTCTGGGGGAAATCTGTTCCAGGCCTCTGCTAGCTTCCAGAGTTTGCCTCCTAGCTTGGCTCGGAGCCACCATGACCCCAGGATCTTCTCAGTTCTCTCTTTGCCTTTTGCTTTGTGTGGGTCTCCTCTTCTCTCTTGTAAGGATACCCATGACGTCATCTGGGGCCCACCCGAGATAATCCAGGATTATCTCCTCATCTTAAAATCCTTAGTCACATCTGCAAAGACCTTTTTTTTCCAAATAAGGTCGTATTTACAGCATTCAGGGATTTGGGGTGGATATTTCAGCCTACCACAGTAGAGCTCTAATTTGATTGTTTCCTGTTGGTTAGCCAGTTGGTTAGCCAGTTGCTGTAACATTTTTTAATTGGATAATCTAGTTTTCCTCATTGAACTGAAATCACATTGTTACACACACACACTTCCATTTGAATTTGAGCCCACTTCTGGGCTCTCTGTTGTGTTCTGTTATTTGGTCTGTTCTAGTAGCAGTATCAGACTGTTTTCATTGTTGTTGGGCTGCCTGTTCTCGTTCTTCTTAGTAAAACTTTTCCATTCTGCAGGTTTCCATGACTTTAAGCTATCTAGTAAACAGCCCAACCCCTAATTCTTGGTGCTATTTGTACTGGAATTGAGTCACTGTATATATTAACTTAGACTGAGTTTTACAGTATTGGTTTTTTTAAACCAAGAGCAGGGGGGCACCTGGGTGGCTCAGTGGGTTAAGCCTCTGCCTTCAGCTCAGGTCATGATCTCAGGATCCTGGGATCGAGCCCCGCATTGGGCTCTCTGCTCAGCGGGGAGCCTGCTTCCTCCTCGCTCTCTGCCTGCCTCTCTGCCTACTTGTGATCTCTGTCTGTCAAATAAATAAATAAAATCTTTTTAAAAAATTATTTAAAAAAATAAATAAATAAACCAAGAGCAGGGTATGTCTTTCTATTCAGTCACATCTCTGTCTCTGAGTAGTATTTTAAAGTTTACTTTAGATAGATCTTTCACATTTTCTTTTAATTTTGTTTCCAGTTATTGTATCTTGTTGTGCCATTGTAAATAGAACCTTTTCTTCTGCTGAGTTTATAACTCCCGTGTATATGGAAGTGCTGTGTGGCCACATAAATGTGTATTATTAATGCATATGTAGGTAGTTGCTTTATATACAGCTATATTTACCCTGTTTTCCTCTTGTTTTCAATAATTTTCCACTCAGTTTACTTGTAGTTTCCAGGCAGAAAATTATATCCTATGCAAATAATGATACATTTACCTCATTCTTTCTAATTATTTTGATTTACTTTTATTTTAATTAAAAACTTTTTTTTTAATTTGAGTTTAGAGGACACACAATGTTATATTACTTTCAGGTGTGCAGCTTAGTGATTTTATAAGTTTATACATTATGCTGTGTTCATCATAAGTGTAGCTACCCTCGGTCCTGCTATATCACTGTGTCATTGCCAATCACAGTGTCATTGACTATATTCCTCATGTGTGTGCCTTTTATTCCTGTGACATATTCATTCCATAACTGGAATCCCCCAACCCCCAATCCCCTCCCCTATAGCAACCATCAGTTTGTTCTCTGTATTTATAGGTCAAATTCTGTTTTTTATTTCTTTATTCATTGTAAGGTTTTGTTTGTTTGTTTGTTTGTTGGGTTTTTTTAGAGTCCACTGGTGAATGCAATCCTATAGTGTTTGTCTTTCTCTGACTAACTTAGTTCACTTAGCACAATACCATCCACGTCCATCCATGTTGTCTCAAATGTCATGAACTTATCCTTTTTTGTGGCTGTGTAATATTTCACTGTGTATGACACACTGTGTGTGTCACATCTTTCTTATTCATTTGTCTAATGATAGATATTTAGATTGCTTCATATTTTGACTATTGTAATTAATACTGCAGTAAACATAGGGATGCATGTATCTTTTCAAATTATTGTTTTTGTTTCTTTGGGTAAATTACCCAATAGTGGATTCCCTGATCATGTGGCATTTCTATTTTTAATTTGTTGAGGAACCTTCATACTGTTTTTCAAGTGGCTGTACAAGTTAACATTCCCACCAATAGTGTATGAGGTTTTCTTTTTCTCTACGTCCATGCCAGCACTTATGTTTCTTTTGTATTTGATTTTAGTCATTCTGACAAGCGTGAGGTGATATCTCATTGTGGTTTTGAGTTGCATTTCCCTGATGATTAGTCTGTTGGCCATCTGTATGTCTTCTTTGGAAAAATGTCTGTTCGGGTCCTCTGCCCATTCTTTAATCAGATTGATAGGGGGAGGCAGTTGGTGTTGAATTATATAAGTTCTTTATGTATTTTGAATATTAACCTCTTATTGGATATGTCATTTGCAAATATCTTCTATTCAGTAGGTTGTCGTTTTGTTGATGGTTTTCTTTGCTGTGCAGAAGATTTTATATTGATGTGGTCCCACTCATTTATTTTTGCTTTTGTTTCCCTTGCCTCAGGAGACACATTTAGAAAAATGTTCGTACAGGCCGATGTCAGAGAAATTACTGCCTATATTCTCTTTTAGAATCTTTGTCTTTTCAGGTCTCACATTTAGGTCTTTAATCCATTTGAGGGTTTTTTGTGTATATGGTGTGAGAAAGGGGTCCAGTTTCCCTTTTTTGGATGTAACTGTCCAGCTTTCTTAGCACCATTTGTTGGAGACACTGGGTTTTCCCCATTGTATAGTCTTGCCTCCTTTGTCATAGATTGATTAAGCATTATAGTGTGGGTTTATTTCTGTGCTTTCTATTCTGTTCTATTAAACTATGTGTCTGTTTTTTATCAGTAACATATTGTTTTGATTACTATAGCTTTGTAGTATGTCTTAAAATCTGGTATTGTGATACCCTCAGTTTTGTTCTTTTTTCTTGGGATTGCTTTGGAAATTTGGGGTCTTTTTTGGTTCCATACAAATTTTAGGATTATTTGTTCTAGATTTGTGAAAAATGTTGTTGGTATTTTGATAGGGGTTACATTGATTGCTTTTGGTAATATGGACATTTTAATAATGTTTGTTCTTCCAATCCATTAGCATGGAATATCTTTCCATTTGTTTGTGTCTTCAGTTTCTTTCATCAGTGTTTTATAGTTTTTGGAGTACAGTCTTTCACCTCTTTGGTAAACTTTATTTCTAGGTATTTTATTCTTTTTGGTACAGTCATGTTGTTTTCTTAATTTCTCTTTCTGCTACTTTATTATTAGTGTATAGAAACACTACTGATTTCTGGGTATTAACTTCTGAATTCTGCAGCTTTACTGAATACATTTTTACTTCTAGTTGTTTTTGTTGGAGTCTTAAGGCTTTTTTAATGTATGGGACCATGTCATCTGCCAACGGTGATGGTTTAACTTCTTTATCAGTATGGATGCCTCATTTCTTTTTCTTGTCTTATTATTGTGGCTAGGACTTCGAGTACTGTGTTGAATAAAAGTGGCAAGACTGGGCATCCTTGTCTTATTCCTGATCTTAGAGAGAAAGCTTTCGGTTTTCAGCACTAAATGTGATGTTAGCTATGGGTATTATAATGCTGAGGTATGTTCCCTCTAACCCCACTTTGTTGAGAGCTTTTATCATGAATAGATGTTGCCCAGTTTTTGTACTAGTTATCTAATTGTATTGACTAATACTGCTAGCACGGTATTAAATAATATCATGATACCACACATCTTTTTCTTAATTTGAACTTTAAAGGAGTGACTCCATTAGGTTAAATCAAGTAATTGCCCTTTTCTAGGTGGAAAAAAGTCAAATATTGGCAATTTCACATTGTTCAATTTAATGATATTTCTCCAAAAGCATAATTTTTGAAAACTCGTACATACAAGATGTTACAGATGAATCCATATCTTTCTCTTCTATTTATTCAGTAATGACTTTTTGAACACTGTGGGTCAGGGACTGTTCTAGATTATGGGGATACAGTAGTTTTTATGGAGCTTATAGTCAGGTTGCCAGACACAGACAGTAAATAAGTCCCTAAATTTTAGATGATAGCTAATGCAAAGAATAAAACTAAAATAGGGATAATAAGAGGATATAGAGTAACCAGGGGAAGAAAAGGTTACTATTTTTTAGATATGGTGATCGGGGTAAAAACCTCTGGTATGTGATTCTTTACTTGAGTGAAGGAGTGAGCCATGTGGATATCCAAGGGAAGAGCACTCCATGCAAAGAAAACACCATACAAAGACCAGAGGGATGTTCATCTGAAATAGTTGCTGAATTTTATTGGATTCATTTATTGTATTTCGCGAAAGTGACCCTATGACTTTCCTACTTTGATCATTGAATATAATGAAATATATTATTGGCTTTCCTCATATTGAATTATCCTTGTTTCTCTGGTATGACCCTCACATAGTTATGGCTTATTCTTTGTCCTGTGTCAGACTGGCTTCAGAAAAATCTTGTACGCTTTTCTGTATATACTCTCAAACTGTTTTGAATACCATTAAACCTATCTGCGTTGTAAAGATTTGATAGAATTCACCTGTGAAACTGTCACAACCCGTTGCTTTTGTGGAGGAGAGAGTAAAGAGTAATTTCTTGGTTTCTCTCTTTTCCATCCCCTCATGGTAAATACTCTGTTTGGATTTCCCAAGTCTTCTGTGTCTGCTCAGTAATTAATATTTTCCTGGGGATTCATGCATCTAGATTTTCAGCTTTCTTTGAATAGAATTACTTGAAGTGGAAGGTTTTTGTTTGTTTGTTTGTTTGTTTGTTTTTTTGGTGAGCGTTAACAAATATTTTCTGGCATTATAAGTAGTTTAATTATATTTACAGTTGAATAATGTGCTTGCTTAAATATTAGCTCGGCCGGGTGGGGCGAACAGGCCCTGTCCTGTCTTTTACCCCACATGTGAGGAGGCCGAAGCTTGCCGAGAGTGACTGCAGCAGCACTGGACCTCAGCTCCCGCCGTCCCTCATCCAGTGAGCTCTTCAGAGGGCTGCGCTCTCTGCTAACATATATACCCTTCTGCGGCGGCGTTTTCCTCCCGTCTCCTTCCACCCCATTTGGTCACCTTCCACTTCTTGCACACTAAGTTCATGGCACTGTCTGCGGCATGTGACCTGTTAGCCAGGACCGCGGCGCTATTTCTCCCATGTTCACCTGCTGGAGTATACTGTTTACTGCCAAGTGGCAGAGTCTCCGAAGGGAAGCTAATATTTAAAAGGATCTTTCCGTAAAGGTCACTGTAATTGAGAATGTGTGTCTGGTTGTTTTTCTTCACTGCAATTGACTTCTGCCAGTGATGAAATGAAGATTTACTGTATCTCACTTTATCACAGAAAAGCCCCACTAGGCATCACATAAATCTCCGTGCTCGCACATGACACATACCCACCTTCTTTCTCCAGTGATGATTACGGTCTTTAAACACTTTACCTGTGCCGACGGAGGCCTCGAGTTTCATTCCTGGCACCAGTGGTGTGATGGCCATGGAAGTTTTCAAACCCAGCAGGATCACAGAGGCCCCTGGTGCAGCCACACGTGGGCAGATTCGATTACAGTTTCTGGTTAAAAGAAGTGGCTGTGCGGGGAGGGAAGAGGAGCCGGCTGGAGAGCGGGCAGGGTATAGATCCAGAATGCTGTTAGCTTCCACATCACACAGAGATGGACGTGTGTGGGAGCCTGGTCCCAGGCCAGCAGCCTGCCATCCTGACAGCTCTGTCAGCCACGGTCACTTTTCCTGCCAGAGAAGCTGCCATTCTCGCTGATTCTGTCCGTGTAGCTTTCGGTGTGCATGTCTTGTCAGATACGGGATACTTGGATGTACGTGTGTGTGTTGAAATATCGTTCCCATCTGTAAAGGATCCATTTAAAACCATGTTGAGTTAGTAGGCAGTTTTAAAGAGGTCATTCTTTGAGTGAGTAAAGGTTTGTATATTGTTTTTGCCAAGAAGAGACATAAACCCACAGAGGAAAGTGTGACTTTTTTCCCGAGTTATATTTAGGTGACTGATTGTCCCTGTCCAGCACATCCCTGTGTAGAGGCCAGCGTTTCTCAGAGCGGTTCTGTGGACTGCCTTGTGTCAGAGTGGAGGGTGGGAGTAGGGGGTTAAAGATGCAGGTTTCTAGACTGCTCCTCAGACCAGCTCAGTTAGATTCTGTGAGCTTGGGGCTGGAAATCCGCATCTTAAGAAGTTTCCCAGGTGACTGTTTTGTGCACTAAAGTAAACCACAAATAAACCACAAATGATTTATCCCTTTAAAATGTACAGAACAGATTATTCCAATTATAGAGATTTATGCTGAAAAAACAGATTATTTGCACAACCAAGTAATTTCCCTGGTATTTTTTTTTAAATAGCAAGGTGCTATGGTATATTTAATATATAAATTATTTTGCTAAATGTATTATTCTACATACAACTTTTTGAAAACATTTTGTACGAGATGAGGAATCCATGATAGCAGAATCAAAGGGTATAATAATAAAAACAACAGCACTTTTATTATACTTACACTGTGCCAGCCCTGTTTAAGAACTTCATATATATTATTCATTTAATCTTCTCAATAGTGCTATGAAGGAAGTGGTATTATTGTCCCCATTTTACAGATGAGGAGATTGAGGCTTGTAACCTGACCAAAGCCATACAGGTAGTAGGTGGCAGAATTGGGATCTGAGTGCAGGCTGTCTGGCTTCAGAGTCAAGCTTCTGCCCTTGGACTACAGTGTACTGCTTCTCATTACAAAGCAACTCATGGCAGTTATGAAAAAAAATTGAGTACTAGTGAAGCTGAAAAGACAACCATGTGAGCCAGCATGGCAGAGCCAAGCACTAGACTAAGAACCAGAAGTTCCGGGGTGTTGCTCTCACCCTGTGCTTTGCTGATGTGGCCTGGGGCTGTTTCCCCGTGTATGAGGAGAGCCGGGCTGTGGTAAAGTAAGGCCCAGCTCTACAGTTAAGAGAGGGCGCCATGACACCTGGACGGCCTTAGGCCTGTGCACTCTTCAAAGATTTTATCCTTCTAACTTGTTTAACCATTTGGTGATAAGGCAGGTAATGGTGATTTTAGAGGGCTCTTTTTTGTTTTCCTTTTCCTCTGTTTTCTCTTTCTGTTTCCCATTTCCACAGGTTTCATGTTTATCCCTTTTCCCTACCTTCATCCAGGCTTTGAACTCACACACCAGCATTATGAGTTAGTGTGCCCTCTTTAATGAGTCCGAGATATGTTTATCTATTTTTCCAGAATATTATGTGTTCGTTTTTTGAAGAAAATAGAAACAGCATGTTGCGTCTCTTCTTATTCATCCCTAATATTTAAAAAAAAAAAAAAATCCTTGATTAGCTTCTCACCAGAAAGAAGGGCCCATTTCAAGTGGAATCTTTTGGTCAAGCCCCTTATTTAATCTTAATAATTCTGCAATTGTGATGACTGGGTCACAGTTCACCCGGACCGTATTCATTTTAACAGGGTTAACAAGTGTGTCAGATTGTCACGTCATGGCTATAATTGACTTTGGCTTTGAGGTTTTCCTTCATAATAAACAATGGGCCCTGAGCCAAAAAAGCTTGTGGTTTATACTCACATACTGATGACTGAATATTATAAGTGATTTCTCCTCATACTCATTCTGTGACCCTGGAACTGGCTTTATACTTTTTAAATGAATCATATCAGAAGAATATCCGTAATTAAAAAGAACGTGACCTGTGTACTTTGCATTGCAGCTGAAAACATTCTGAGATTCTTCTGGAAAGGGAGTGAAAGTGAAAAGTCCTAGGTTAGAGCTCAGTCAGAAGAGAGAAGACAGCTCTGCTGACAGTTTGAGTATCTCGCACCAGTAGTGCACCCCAGAAATGTCCTCATAGAATATTGCAGGAGGAATCTTTATTCATTACTGACTATTCTACACAAAATTCCCCTGGATGGAAACACTGAAGGTGGGACTCAGTTTTTGTTGGGCTTCTGACATTTTTCCGTTAACACACAGTTGCTGGGAAAGACTTGCTTTGTACATATATGTGTGAGAATTCCATTTAAAAAATGTCCCAAGGGGAAAATTATTCAGCACATAGTATCATCTAATCAGAATTGATAGATTTGAGAAAGACATTTGCTTTTAAGCTTTTATCTTTGCTTCATGAAATATTAACTATTAGCAAATGCAGAGTTTACTGAACCTAAAACAAAATGAAACAAAAAAACTTTCAGCCCTTCTCTGATTAGTTTATTGAATGGTTCATAACAATAACTATGTTGATATGTAATCTGTTCTCCTTTTATTGGTAACTCTAATAAACAAATTGACGTATGTAGTCAAGTGAAAAATGTTTACTGTTCACCAAGTGAGTTAATCAAACTGGAAAACAAGTTTCACACCAGCTTTCTGTAAGTTTAAGTTTTCAGTTAACATTTAGAAAAATGGGTTAGTGTGGGCCATCAACCAGTAAATTAGATAGTCTGGATAAAGCTGATTTCAATCATGTGGGTTACTCTGCTGGTCCTCAGTGAGGTTTACTGGGTCCCTACTGACCTGTTGAGCAGCTGCCGTGATTATACCCTTGGCTGGATGGAATGTTCCCCTTACCACCTTTTCTTTCAAGTCAGTCTTTTTATAGGCTTTTGTTTTGGGGCAACTGACATAAATCTTCCATGAGGCTAGAAGTTTGAGTTGGCAACTTCCTGTCTCTTGAGAAACAAGGTATAGACTCCTGGAGGAACTGATTAAACAGAAGACACAGGAATGGGTGAGAAATGGAAATGCTTTCTTAAGGTGGTGGGATATATTTCTTGCTCATTTTTTATTTCTATGTATATTTCCTGAGTCCTTGCCATGTGTTCAGTGCCCGTGTGGTTTGGTTTGGTTTTCTCTTACTCATGGGAGCACCCAACAAAGTCTGTATTAAAATCAGCTACAAATTCTGTTTCTTTAAGCAGCCCAGAAAGGAATCCACTTTTGTGGACGATGTTAATAGAGACTTGAAGTATTTTTTGTTGTTGTTTATTTGTTGGTTTCCTATTGGTTTTAAAGGCAGGGACTTCTGGAGCAACTTTTAAGTGTTTTCAAATCCATTAGCATTTTTTTTTGCATGTGTCATTTTACTTCTGCTTGGCATTGTTGATTTATTTTTATAGTAGTTTTCTATGTCAAGGGCATATTAGGCTATCCCCCAGGGAAGAAATCTTTTGGTTCTGTTCCTAACTCTTCCTAATCATCTCTGTTTCTTGTTGTCTTAAAAAGTAGTGCCTGCAGAAACCCATTTTAAATGCCCTAGATAATCTGAATTGAATTTGGGGGTGGGGGGGTCTTTGTCATATAGGAGTTTCCAAATTTTTTCAAAAGAATAACTGCTGAAAATAAAGATAACAGTTGCTGAAAAGAAAGAATAGCTTCAAGATTTAAAGCTGTAATGGTCTCACTTTGCTTCTATAAAACACTGGCATTCTCTAGACTAGATAGAGATGTTCAGTGTACGCAAGTCAAATACTTTTTTTTGAAGAACCTAGTCTTAGTTCCGCAAATAACATAGAGCTCTTATGCGAATGGTGCTGTGAGAATGTTGGTATTGGGAACAGGACGGATTGGAACAAGGGAAACTTCTCTCTCTGGGCCACATTTCCCCCAACCTGCTCATGCCTCACTCCTAGGGATTAAAGACTGCTCTTTCAGGGGTGGGCCTGTGAGAGTGCGGCCTCAAACCCAGTCCTTTACTCAGTCTTCAGTACCATTATCTAGGGCACACTTCTCCCAAGGCGAGAAGTACTTCCCTCCAGTTAAAGGAAACTCATCCTGTGTCAGAGTTGATGTTAAGAAGACAGACTCTTACTCCACAGCCTGGTTTCAGAGCCCTGCTTGACTGCTTGTTTTCACCAGCTGCGAGGTGTGTGTGTGTGTGTGTGTGTGTGTGTGTGTGTGTATGAAGGCGGGGGCTTCCCACAGGTGCTGCTCAGTGCGCTCTACCAAGCAGTACTCGTGAGGGAAGTGTAGGAATTGAGAGTAAGCACTTAGGAAATTGTAGAGAAATTTGACACATTTTTGGAATCGAATTAAAATTTGGGTTTGCACTTTGAAGTCTTTTTATTTTTCTAGAAATATGGTACTTATCTGCAAGGGTTTGGAAATTAGAAAACAAAGCCTGGCTGTGCACCACAGATGGTTTGAGAAGCACTGCTCTAGGCTGGGCCCTAGATTGGAGGCTGAGGCCTTCTCCAGGGTGCTTCCTGTTTATTCTAGAAACAGGTTCATTGTTCCTTATTCCCAAACCCAAGAGTCTGGTTCTTCTTTTTTTAATTAAAACAAATTTTTTTAATGTTGGTAAATATACATAACCTAAAACTTACCCTCTTAACCATTTTTAAGTGTACATTTCCATAGTGTTAAGTACACCAGTCTTCAGAACTCTTCTCATCTTGCCAAACTAAAATTCTATAGTCAC
>PISX010022811.1:0-17228 GCA_004024625.1 Mellivora capensis
ATAACCCAAAACTGCTCTAAAACAATGAAGTCTTTAAAAGAAAAGTGGCTGGGGTCCAGATCAAACCACATCTGAAGCTGGCCCTGCCTCTGGACTTTTCACTGGTCTCAGTCAACCAATCCCCTTCACTGGTTAAGCCGGGGCGGGAAGAGGGGTGGGGGGGCCCTTGCTGTGACTTCAGCCTAGTGCACCCTGACCACACACCCTCGGAGGACAAGCGGAATGAGCGGGATGCCGTGGCCCGTCAGTGCTAGTCAGTGAGGACCCTGACATCAGAGCTCATCCACCCACGGAAGGACCACAGGCGACCTGGCACGGAATGGCGTTCAAGTGCAGGCAGGACGCCCGAGCTCCGGCCTCCCTCTGCCGCCGACCCCTGCACGACAGGTCAGAACTAAAACGGCCCACGGTCCTTACAGCTCAACCCACTTAAACAAGGGAAGCCAACATAGTCTATTAATTTTAAAGCATCACTTGCTTATTACAAATAGAACAAACCAAAGAGAGAAAAACCAAAATTGCTGCTGAGGACTGAGAATGGAAGAAAGTGCAGGATGGGGCTCGGGATTTTTTTTTTCCTTAAGTCATCTCTCTACCCAAACTGGGGCTCAAACTCATGACGCGGAGATGAAGCATGCTCCACCAACGGAGCCGCCCAATTCTGATTTTAGATTTAAAATCCTGAGCCCTGGCCAGCTCAGGTGGTCGCATGTGCAACTCAATCTTGGGGTTCTATGCTCGAGCCCTATGCTGGGTGTAGAAACTACTTAAAAACAAATTAAAAAAAAAAAGACAAGGCAGAAAGCAAGCAAGCAAGCAAGCAAGCAGAATCGAGCTCAAAAATTTTTCCCTGGGGGCGCCTGGGTGGCTCAGTGGGTTAAAGCCTCTGCCTTTGGCTCAGGTCATGATCCCAGGGTCCTGGGATCAGGTCTCAGAACGGGCTCTCTGCTCTACAGGGAGCCTGCTGCTCCCTTTTCTTGCTACTCCCCCTGCTTATATACTCGCTCTCGCTCTCTCTCTGTCAAATAAATACAATCTTAGAAAAAATTAAAAATAAAGTAAAATAAAATTAAGACTGTATCAGTTAGTAGCCTTACTTATAATAATTGGAGAAAGTGCTGCCCTAAAAAGTTTGCTATATCAATACTGTTTAGGGGCACCTGGGTGGCTCAGTGGGTTAAAGCTTCTGCCTTCGGCTCAGGTCATGATCCCAGGGTCCTGGGATCGAGCCCCGCATCGGGCTCCCTGCTCGGTGGGAAGCCTGCTTCTCCCTCTCCCTCTGCCCCTGCTTGCGTTTCTCTTTTGCTGTGTCTCTATCAAGTAAATTTTTTTAAATCTTTAAAATAAATAAATAGGGCACCTGGGTGGCTCAGTGGGTTAAGCCGCTGTCTTCGGCTCAGGTCATGATCCCGGGGTCCTGGGATCGAGTCCCGCATCGGGCTCTCTGCTCGGCGGGGAGCCTGCTTCCTTCTCTCTCTCTCTCTGCCTGCCTCTCTGACTACTGTGATCTCTGTCTGTTAAATAGATAAATAAAATCTTTAAAAATAAATAAATAAATAAATAAATAAAATAAATAAATAAATAAACCTATCTCAGAACTGGGGTGCCTGGATGGCTCTGTCATTAAGCAGCTGGGGTCATGATCCCGAGGTCCTGGGGTCGAGCCCCACATCAGGCTCCCGGCTCATGGGAAGCCTGCTTCTCCCTCTGCCTCTGCCCCTGCTTGTGTTCTGCTCTCTGTGTCAAATAAATAAAAAACTTACAAAAAAAAAAAAAAAAGAAAGAAAAGAAATGTTTCATCCTGTGTTTATTAGCAAGGAGCCAATTTCTCTACCACTGTAAGCTCGAAGAAACGATCCAGGTTTTAATCACAGCACAAGAGAGGAGAGGAGAGGATTCTGACTCCCGATTAAATCAGCGGGTCACACGGATTCCCCACTTTGACAGTTTCACGGGTCGACGTCCCCAGGAGCAGCTACAGGGAAATGCATGGAAGAGAGAAGTGCCCCGCCAACACCCGCTAGCATCGGCCAGAGGCTCCGACCCGTGCCCAGTACACCTCCAGAACCCAGAGAAAGGAGAGTAAAGACGCAGGCTGCCCATGCGAAACGACCCCCTGGCAGCCCCGCCGGTGCCTCCCGATTTGCAGCGAGACCGGACGCACAAGCACACCACGCGTCCAGCGCACAGTGCGCTGTCGGTGCGTTCCGCGCCCCGTCCCGCGCGGAGGGCAAAAGGTCCGCCCCGAGAGCTACATCCTCCGCAGGCTGCCACGCAGGCTGCCACGGGCCCTGACAATGCGTCACATGGCGGCCTCCCCACCGACACCTCCCGACCTCCGGGAAGAGTCTTAGAAAACTGTCACCAGATACAGCTCCTCTCTGTACCGGCCCCCAGGCCGGCGTGGCTGGAGTAAGCCCACCTCCTGTGCAAGCGAGTACAGACGTCACTGCCGGAGGCGACGTCGGGACATCAGGACGTCCAAGATCTCCAACAGCCCCAAGGACACACGAGGCCGTGTATCCTAGACTGTTCTTAACAAAAGGGTCCTCAGCTCACAGACCGTACAAACATTTAACGACAAACGGGAAGGTGTCACGAAGCGATAGGAACAGCACAACCCACCCCAGCAGCAGGAACACAGCCGCTTGGGGGCGGAGGGGCGAGACCGCTCCTTCCCGACACTCTGCCCTCGCCAGTCCTCTGGGTCTCGGACGTGAGCACAGACAGGGACGCCTTGCATCGGACTCACCTGAACTCTCTGCCTTCGCTGTACCGTCTACTTGAGGAGGCCCGCGGGGCGGCCGTCTCCAGAAGCAGCTTCTGTGTGAGCCTGCCGGGGGGAGCAGGGTCTCTGCCACTGTCTTCGTCTGGGTCCTGGTCACACTTCCATTCCTCGTCTTCGTTCAGAGTGGGCAGGTATCCGGGTACGCCCTTTCCCGTCCCGGACCCCGAGCTCTGGTCACTGCAGAGCTTTGGGCTCTCCGAGCCGGTCCTCGTATACTCCAAATAAATATCGGACTTGAGGAAAGAGGGGTAGGTGTTCTCTTCCATGGTGGACTGGATCTCCGTCTGGGCCTGGTCAAACATGGCCGGGTCAATCAGCTGCTTCATGATGCAGTCTTTTATGAAGCTCTTGGTCGCGGGCTTCGTCTGCCGGGACACGATGCCGGTGTTGTCGAGGATGTACTTGCGGTAGATCGCTTTGGCCAGCTTCAGCCTCTTCTCCTCGTTCGAGTCACAGGGCTCCAGCTTCCGGAAGCCGCTGCAGGCAAACCAGAAATCCAGCAGGTCCGCACAGTCCTCCTGCTTCAGGAAAGTCCGAAACAGGTTTATCCCGTCTTGATCGTCCAGTAAGGAGTGCAGCG
Organism: Mellivora capensis; assembly: GCA_004024625.1. NCBI lineage: Eukaryota > Metazoa > Chordata > Mammalia > Carnivora > Mustelidae > Mellivora > Mellivora capensis. The sequence goes on from PISX010022811.1 coordinate 3,369, forward strand.
ACTCAGCCCACTTCAAGTACGGCGGGGTGGGTGAGGCGCTGCCCTCGGGCTCGTACCCCAGGTCCAGATCCGAGCGCCTCGGAGTGGCCGCTGAAGTCTCCCCTTTCCCGGAGCAGAAGCTGTAGCTGACGGGCCTGGGGTCTGTGGGCACCAGTTCACCCTCCTCACCAGGCACTGGGGGTCGGGGGGCATCTTCGGTGAAACTTGTTCCAAGGTCCAAAGGGAAACCCTGTTCTTGGATATTCATTTTGGGACTCTGTGCGTCAAGGAACAATGAGCGCGGCACCCTAATACATCAGTACTTACAGCTCCACAGGGAAGCAATCTGTCCTGTTGAAACCATTAAGAGGACAAGGATTAGGAAAGGTGGGTCCACGGAAACATGACCACAGAGGTTTTCTCAAGACAAGATTCGTAATGACGCCCTCCCGCTCCAACTCAAAGCCAGAAACTCCGTTTACGTTTTCAATCTTTTGTCGTAGGTTTGTGCTGTATGAAAACAATTTCTGGGAACTTTTACAACTACAGGAATGCCTCTGGATCTAAAAGATTAGTGTCCAGAGCAGGGAGACGGCCACTCCCCTCAGGTGTTGTTCTGTGAGAACATCACCGAGACTAGCAGCCTGGGGACCTCCCATCTCAGCCACAGCCAGTCCTTCCCTGCAGTTTCCCGGGAGGCAGGAGGACTGGAAGAAGAAATGTGCTTCCTAGGCCGCCTGGCTTCGTAGGCCTGGATGAGAGCTGGGTCCTCCCTCGGACGATGAGGGCGATCGCCTACCTGCACGGCAGGGTTGCCATGATACTCAGATACGGAGAGGCAGGCACATCACACACCACAAAGCAGGTGGTCATGTCGGCTCCCCACGCCCTCCAGGCCCACAGCCACTGCGTTTTCTGACGACCCCATCACTTCACACTCAGCGTGCCTCCTGACAGGTGCGAACACACAAGGAGGTGCTCCTTCAACTCTCAGCACACACCTACAGAAACAACTGTGGGCCACCTTCAGCACCTTCAACCGGTGACCAAAGGACACCCCCTCCCCACATACACAGTGGCCATCTCGCATCACCCGTGAGGACAATCTTAAAAAATGCTCCCCCCGGAATGCTGCCTTCGACCAGACTTATAAGCCAAGTGTCCTTCTGGGCAAACGGCAATTCAGCACTCTGAAGAACGGAGAAGGTATGGAAAAAGAAAACCGGAGCCCAAATGCAGTTATGCCTCTTAGCTAAGGAAGCGTACAGCTCACAAGACCTACCTCTGCAAGAACCCAAACTACCAGCCCTCTTAGGGGTCAGGACTGCGGGGCTGGCGGTGTTGCTGCTGCTGCTGCGGCAAGCCTGCCGTAGGTGTGAAGGAACGCTATCCCGGGTCGGGACTCTCACGGTCCTGGCCCTCCCTGCCGGTTACCCTACAGGAGCTCACAGAGCCCGCGAGCGGAGCGACACGGCCCAGCCTGGCGGCCTGCCGGGACCGAAGATCAAGGGTCTGACTAGAAACGCGCTGGGGAAAAAGCATGTCAGGTCCGACCGCCCGGAGCACTGAACAAGCCCGAGAGAGAAAAAGCAAGCCCTGGAACCTGGGACCAACACAAAGGGCAGCTCTCCCTGGCCACACTCCACACTCGGGCCAGGGCCTGCATGTAAGCTGCTCTCACACCTGCGCGCTCTCACTGCTCACCCTGCACCTGCCAGCAGCGAAAAGCTCCCAGACACAGAGAACTGGTCCCCGATGACTTTTAGGGGAACTACTGCGTAGGCTGTCATCTCGGGCCGCTTCTTAAGGTCAAGGCCCATGGGCGGAGGCACCGTGCCGTTCGGGACCACTTCGACCGACCGCATCCTTTGAGCCCCGCCGACATGAATGAGCACCTGTGGCGTCTTAGCTCCGCACCAGCTCGAGGATATCTCACCCGCCCTTGCCCAGGGCGCCTTCCCAGGAAGGAGGGCCCACGCCTGGCGCCCTGAGCCCTCCCCTCAGAGACACTGGTTACTTCACCAGCCCCGAGAGAGAACGGAGTCGCTGTGTTCCAGCGGGAGGCTGATGGCAAGTCACTGGCACCTGCTCTCAGAACGCGGCTCTGGGCGCCAATTACCAGCAGCGGCCTGACGAAACGCCTTCCTGGGACCCCCGGCACCCAGCACAAGGTCTTGCAACCGAAAAACGTCTCATTCATCGACGTGAAGGCAAACGACAATTGTCACAGATGCCGAACGCCAGCCCCTCACAGACGCTGAGCTACCGAGCTAGGAGAACAGCAACGACACTCACCGTCTAGCCCTGTACTACAGGACTGGGGCTGTCTCTGAGAACGGACACCTTCGCTCACGGGTGGGCAAGTCCCCTCGTCACCTTCAAGTATTTTTCAGTGCCCAGAAGACAGTTCTTGTAACTCACGTCTATTTTTGGCTGTCAGGGGACGGAAGACCTCTGCTGTCCCCAGAAGCACGGGAACGCCTCTCCAGGTTACGGGCACTATCGGAACACACTCTGACTCCTGCGGCCTCTGGGTTCCCACATCGAGGCCCGCCAAGCGTTCAGCGTACACACGAACCTACCACACACAAAGCAGTTAATGTGAATTCAGGGAGAGCCAAATGCCCACAAGCACGGCATCTGGCCAACAGCCTGCAACCACCATCCATAAAAGGGTTCCATAAAAGTAACCTACGAGCCTGACAAGGCACTTAAATTCTCCGTCAGTCAGCGCTGCGGCAAACCCCCGGGTACCACGGCAGCCAGCTCAACGCGACACGTGTTTACACGTTCATGCATCTTGCTCAAACGTGACTTTTTAACTCGATTTACGTGGAATGTGGCAGTCACAGAGCACGACTGGCATTCTCCTGTCCCTTAACTAAACTCTAAACCGACCAGGGCCATGGTCTTCCAGTGGAATCCTTTCCTTCACCCTCTAAATTCTCGATGACCAACGCAGCCCACTCTGCTGACTCCAGAAACCCAGGACACCCTCACAGCTCCTGCAAATCCCCCAGAAACGTTGTATTTTGCATGCCTGCCCGTTCTTGTCCCTGAACGTACGTTCTCAAAAGTGAAACTCGAATTCGGCCCCGGAGGTCCGGTTCAGGCCGTGTGTGCTCTGCGGATCCCAGGACGCCTGGGAACGGACCCGCGAGCAGGAAGGAGCCGCTGAGACACACAGCAAGAGGCTCCTCAAGGGGCTCGGAGGTGGGCTGGGGAAAACCCCCGGAGCACTGGTGTGTGTTTGTTTTCTCTACTGTCCCAGCGCTGAGCTCAAAGTCTCCTTGCCCGGCCCTGCAGCTCCGGCTTCACGACCTGAAAGAGCGGAGCCACTCAGGTCCAAGCACAGCCTGGATCCAGGCTCAGCACCGTCTCCGCGGGAGCGCCCTCCTTGGGTTCCAGGCTCCCTCATCCCCACTTTCGGCTGGACGGCCGGGAAGGGACGCGCCGCTGCCCAGCCCTGCCCAGGATCCCCGCACACGGCACTCCTCTGCGCCGCACGCACACGCGAGACGGGCCCCGGGCCCAGCCCCGTGGGCGTGCTTGGGTGGTGCCAGCCTCCTGCAGGAAGAACGCCCCACACCCTCTCGGGCTCCCGGATCGCCCTCGCACGCGTGCACGCACCCAGAGCAAGGGCTGCCCCTTCCGGAGCCGAGCGCGCACTTCCCCGGGTGCCCAGCGCCCCGCCGTCTCAGCCCGAGCGCGCATCCCCGCTCTGGCACGCCCGCCCTCACGGCCCGCAGCCCCACGCAGCCCCCCAGCTCAGCCCTCGGGCCGCACCGCCCGCTCCGCGCTGCGCGCCGCCCCGCACGCCCCCGGAGCCCGCACCCGCCGAGCCCCTCTTCCGGGTCCCGCGCCCGGCCCGCCCGGCCTACGCGGCCTACAATGGGCGGCCGCACAGGCCCGCGCCCCGCAGGAACGCGCGCCCGGCCCGCGCTACTCACCCGCGGCGGCGGCGGCGGCGGCGGCGGGGCCCCGGCCCGGCTCCCGGAGCGGCGCGGCGCGGCCCATGCGCTCAGCGGCGGCGCGGCCGGCGGGACGGGGCGGGGGCGCGGCCCCGGGCGGCCCCCATCGCAGCGGCGGCGCGGCGGCCCGGAGGCGGGCGCGGGGCAGGCCGCGGGGGCGCCGCCGAGGCCGGCCGTCCGCTCTCACCCGCCTGCACCGGGGGACGCGGCTCCGGCCCGACTCCGGCCGGTCCTGCGGCGGCGGCGGCGGCCGCAATCGCTTCCCCGAGCGGGGAGCCCGAGCCCAGAGCGCCGAAGCCCAGGCCGGAGCGCCCCCGCCGGCGCCGCCCGGAAGTGCGGGGGCGGGGCCGGAGCGCGGGGCGGGGCCCGGAGCGTGGGGGCGCGGCCGAGAACGTGGGGCGGGGCCCGGAGCGCGGGGGCGAGGCCGAGAACGTGGGGCGGGGCCCGGAGAGCGGGGGCGAGGCCGAGAACGTGGGGCGGGGCCCCGAGCGCGGGGGCGAGGCCGAGAACGTGGGGCGGGGCCCGGAGCGTGGGGCCGGGCCAGGACGCAGGCGCTTCTGAGCCCGCGAGGCGGGGCCGGAACAGGAACCGCAACCTTAGGCGTGAGGCGGGGCAGGGACTTGGGGCGGGGCTGGCTTGCGGAGCGGACCCCGGAGTCTGAGGCGGGGTTCGGAGCGTGGGGGTGGGACACAGACGTGGGGAGGGACTGGAACGCAGGGCGAAGCCGAGAGCTTGGGGCGGGACCGGGACGTGGGCGCGGGGCCGGAAAGACGGACGTACCCGGGACGTAGGGCGGGGTCGGAGCGGAGGAGCCGTACAGGGAGCGTGGGGTGGGCCGAGAGGGGGCGGGGAGCGGGGGGCGGGGCCGAGAGAGGGGGCAGGGCCGAGACGGGAAGCCCGAGCTCGAGGAAGGGCGAAGGGCGTGGAGCCCGGGCCTGGGCGTAGGGGTGGGCCCTGAGCGCGGAGGCGGAGCCAAAAACGGCAAGGCGGGCCTCAAGCGTGGGGCGGGGCCAGCGGAGTGGGCGCGGTCAGCTTGCAGAAGAGGACCAGTGCCTTGGGCGTGGAGCGGGGCGGGGCAGGAACCCGGGGGTCGGCTCCCGGGACTTGAGCTTTACGCCTGGGCAGTGGCGGGCGGAGACACCCCCTGCGAGGGTCTCTGAGAGACTGTGGCGCTAGGAAGACCTGGTCCGGTGCGCCGAGCGGCCAGGCGGTCCCCTTATGTAGGCACTGCGAGGCGCACGCCACACTGCAGCCCCTTTCTGCGGCCTACACCGGTGTCCACCGGCCCAGGGCTCCCAAAGTCGGCGCCAACGGGCCCAGCCCGGACCCAGCCGGCCTCCCACCCCTTCGGAGGGAGCAGCATGTGCACGGGCGGGCGGAATGGCCAGAGGGACTGGAGACCTCGCTTGGGACCTGCCGGGCCGGCCCTCCACGGAAGGACCCCTCCGTAGCACAGCCAACAGCCGCCCATGACATTGAAGGAGGCAGCTGTGCAAGAGTCGCATGGTTGCAGGGCAGAGGCACGCTGACTTGGAGCTGAGCCTCCGGTAACGTCCAGTCCCTCTCCCCGCCAGCGGACCCCCCCCCCTGCCCCGGGGCTGGCCTGGACCATAAGAAGGTGGGCTGGGGCTCCACCGTCCCTCAGTCCCCAGTAGGTCTGGACTCAAGAGCGGGGCACACAGTAGGCGACAGGCCTCCAGTAAATGCTGGCGGTCACTTGGGCAGGAGCCCCCACCTCCAGAGAGCTGTGGCCTGGGGCTCCACCCCGCTGGGCGTGCCTGCTCAGTTTCTCCCAGGCACCAGCCAGAGCCTGGCTAAGGGCTCTCCTTCCTACCACTGCCTTCAGGTCACACTGGCACTGGCCCGCCTGAGAGCAAGGGCTTCCTGCGCCCACCACACTTCTCTCATCACTCTCACCATAGCAGCTCCTGCCCACCCTGCAAGCCCCGCTGGCCAACTCCACGTTGCCCACCCACCACCGGCCCCTCCCTGAGGGAAGGATGTGGGCATCAGACATTTTTCACTGCCCCCAAGGAATTGCTTCTGGCACCCCCCCATCCCGTGGGCATCCAGACAGACCCTGTGCTCCGCAGACCATGCTGGGCCTGGCACCTCAAGAAGTGCTCCCAGCAGCCCTCAGGGGATGGGTGTCAGCCACCTCGTCAACTCCTGGACACGGCTCGCCCTCACTTCCCATCCTTCTCTTTCATAATCACAGCAGTGCAGGAGTCCTGGCTCAGGGCTCTGCGAGCCGTCCACCAACCTCCCAGCCAGCCGCCGGGGGATGCTGCCTGCCCCGGATGAGCCGGTGTGGAGGCCTGCCAGCCTGCTTCTCTCAGGGCTCCACACAGCATCCACACCCAGGGTTTTGTAGGCATGGGGGGCAGTGAGGGATGAGGACCCCCAGGGAGGCATCCCCAGCCTACCAAGGGCCCAGGCCACCCAGGGCCATTACCATGCCTCAGGGCAGGCTGGGCAGGGGCTGGCAGTGAGGAGCTGCACCACTGAACCCACGCTGGCCCCACGAGGGTCTCATCAGTAGGGGCCACTCTCACCAGCATCCAGCTGGGAGGGCGCCAGGCCCCACAGTGCTGCGCCTCCCCTCCCAACCCTGCTCAGCCTGGGCGTCTTAGAGATGAGATGTAGTGCGCAGCCTTCAGGCATAGCAGGGTCTGTGTGGGGTGTGGGAGTCTTAGGTGGACTGGACAGACAGCAATAACTCCCAGCCATTGGCTGTCAGGTCGCCTCCCCACCCCCAGACATGGGTCCCCATTGCTTGCCTTGGTTCTGCAGAGCGGCTGCCATGGCCAGGCCAGGCTCCCAGGCTTGTATCCATGTCCATCCTCCTCCGGGCCCATGGCAGCAGGTGGCCCCAGGCCCTGGGACCAGAACAGGACCCTGGGGCCCCTGGCTCCTTGGGGCCCCAGCCCTGCAGGGACAGGAAGGGAATCAGAAGGCCTGGAGGAGATGAAGCAGCCCTGCTAGAGTGGGTTACAACTGTGGACATGGAGGGCTGGTTGTCCAAGCAGGGTGGGAGTAGGGGGAGACCAGAGGAGGGAGCTCAGAGAGGCCAGAAGTGGGGCCTGCAAGGGAGCAGGGGTGATCTGGCAGGGACTGTGTCAGCCCCCCCAGATATGAAACCAGACAAAAAGCCACAGGAGCCTCACTTCAGAACGGGTGAGTTCCTCGACGGAGCACCCTCTTTTCACCCTCCCAGTGAAGGGGGTGATGGAGTTTGCCACTAGAGGCTTTGCTGGGATGAACTGTAGAGGACATGTGTTCAGGCTTTCCACGAACTACATGAAAAACTTAAGAGCAGAAATGAAATCATTGTCTTCAACGTAGACACAAAACGAGCATTTTGAAATAAAGGGAACTTTGAAGCCTTAACCCTGTTCATCCCCTGCGCTGAGGAAGACCACCTTTAAAAAGTAATTCCAAGGGACGCCTGGGTGGCTCAGTTGGTTGGACGACTGCCTTCGGCTCAGGTCATGATCCCAGAGACCAGGGATCGAGTCCCACATCGGGCTCCCAGCTCCACGGGAAGTCTGCTTCTCCCTCTGACCTCCTCCTCGCTCATGCTCTCTCACTGCCTCTCTCTCAAATAAAGAAATAAAATCTTTAAAAAAAAAAAAAAAAGTAATTCCAAGGGGCGCCTGGGTGGCTCAGTGGGTTAAGCCGCTGCCTTTGGCTCAGATCATAATCTCAAGCCCCGCGTCGGGCTCTCTGCTCAGCAGAAGCCTGCTTCCCCCCTCTCTCTCTGCCTGCTTCTCTGCCTACTTGTGATCGCTTTCTCTCTCTCTCTCTCTCTGTCAAATAAATAAATAAAATCTTTTTTTTTAAAGTGATTCCAAGAAATCATCCAAGATGCACCAAGGAGGGTGTGGAAGGTGCGTCCAGCAAGCCCCAAGGTGCAGTGATGAGAACCAGCGGCAGAGGATAAGTGGCAGAGATGGCATAAGGGCGCCACTTTCCTGGTGTCTTCCTGGGAGGGGAGGACAGGAGGGACATTCCAATTTGGGCTTCTGGAGGGGGACCAGAGTCTCAGGCTAAGTCCCTTCTGGGCTCTCCATGTCTTCCTCCTCTGCCCTGTCTACAGGGGTGAGAGGTGGCAGCAGGTGGGCAGACAAGGCCCTGAAGCAGGAGCGAGGCGTATCCAGTTCTGACGAGTATGGTGTGGACTCTGCTTTGGATGCGCAGCCCAGGTCACGCTGGCAAGGCACCTTCCTGGCCATCAGCACAGCGCCCAGGGTCCATTCCTCATCCCGGAGTGTCCTTTCTCCATCAGTTCTGAGCCCAACGGGGAGGGCCAGGTGTTGCTGGTGCCCCGTCCCAAGCCTCCAAAAGGATGTAGAGACATCACACTCAGGTCCTGAGACAGGGCACCAAGGAAGAAGCCAGGAGACCACCCAGAGCGGGTGCCCATTCTTGTGAATATAGAAAACGTGCATATAAAGTCAAGAATACAAAAATTAAAAAAAAATACAAAAATACTGTTCCAGAGTATTAATACTAGTTATTGTCGGAGTGCAGAGGTAGGGGTGGGTTCTGTAGCCTCTTTATGCGTTCAGGAATGAGTTCTGCGCCCACGTGACTGTCGTGACTGCATGGGAACCATGAGGCTCTGCACCATGTCTCAGGGATCGCTCCACAGTAACCCCGGGAAGCAAGACGGGTGGGCGAGGATGCTGGGGGACAGGACAGAGCTGACCTGTTGGGCAGAGTCAGGAAGGGTGGTGTTGCTCCACGATGGTCCCAGGACCAGTGAGAAGGTGCCAAATCGAGCTTCCTGGGCCAGCCCAGCTCCCTGTGGAGGCTCCAGACTGGGGCCTCCCTGGGTCCTGACCACACATCAGGCAGGTCCCCCTGCCTCTTTCCTTCTGTGTTTGGCTCGTCTTCCCCTTCACACCTTGGGGCAGGTGTGTTCTCCAGGCTGGCAGTTGGAGTTCTCTCTAAGCCCTTTCGGCTCAAGCTGCCTCAGGCAGACACCCGGGAAGTGATCCTGTCCCGAGGCCAAGCTGGGGCAACAGAGGATGAGATCAGGGCTTTCCCTCAAACAAGCTCCAGGATCAGCTCAGTGCTGGGGAAACCTGGTGTGACCGTCACCTTCTACCCTGCTGCTGCATGTCATCGTGTAGTGATTGGCCCTGCTCCTGGGAGCCGTAGTCAGCCGCATTCAGGGCTGGTCACAGGTTGCTGTGCTCTCCCCTTGCCTAGGCGAGAAGGCCCTGCAGCAGAGGTGGCCTGGCAGCCGGCCTGGAGCCCCAGGGAGCCATCCACACCCGTCCCAACTTGGGCCTCACCCCAGGGTCCTAAGGGCTTCCTGTCACTCAGGACATCTTCCCACGCTGCGTCTCTGGAGAATGCTGACCCTGGGGATGCGTCTAGGAGATGGGTGAGTAGGCTTGCAGTTGGAGGACAGTACTTGAATGGGGTCTGGCCAGCCACAGAGGCCTGGGAGAGAGGACGGGAGAGCAGCACACCCATCACCAGCCCAGCACCTCTCCAACTTGGGAGCCTCAGGGATATAGGGGTGCAGCCAGGGCTGACCCAGCTCCTGTCTCCCTGGGAACATGTGCCAAGGCCAGCAGCTCTCCTCTGCAAAGTGAGGGTCCTGACCCAACTCTCCTGGCCCCAGAGGCCTGTGGGCCACCTTCCATCAAGGAGCCTGAGGCTCAGCGGGGAGCCCATGACTGGCAGGGGCCCAGGTCACAGAAGGAAGGGCTACTGGCCTCCCCCAGTCCCAACACCATTTTCCCAGGAATGGAAGTGCCTGCATGGAGGGATCTGAGGGGCCTCACTCCAACTGGAAAAGCAGCAGCCGAAGGCCCAGCTTCCCGGGTGTCCTCAGGTCACTTCCCCTTCTTCTGGTCTTGGGTCTCTGGTCATTTTCCAAGACTTCTGGTCTTGGGCATGCCTGCCCTGCTGCTGTACTGACCCCGACATGAGGCCAACTTCCACCTTTGTCTTTGCTCTTCCCTCACTGGGAACGTCCTTCCCTGACCTGACAGCCACATCCCCGAAGACCCCTCCCAGTGTGGGAGCTCAGTGCCCCTCTGTCGGCTGCTGGCTTTCGTTCTCCTTCCACTTGGCATACCTCATTTAGCTCCCCGAGCCTGTGCAGCCCCGGGGCCCAGAGGCAGCCCCTCGAACTGGTGGCTAGGAGACTCGGTCATGGGGAGCCAGGGAGGCGTCATCCCAAGCTGGCCGGATCCCTTTGCCTGTGCCATGTCCACACCCACCAGATTGGCCCCTCGGCCACCTGCCCCCCACTGAGCTGTCCAGAGATGTCTCTCTTGGCTGCTTAGGAGCCTTGCAGCCGCTGCAGCCACGGTATAAGTACATGATTATGTATGCCGGGGTCCCTCCGGCCCTTTGTTGCTGCAGAATCTGTCGTGGCAAACAAAAGTGCACTGGATTAGCCACAGTGGATTAAAAGATTTGCTTCCCAGAGTTTACCTAATAACCCAACAATCGTGCCGACAGAGGCTTTGAACCTCGGGACATGCTCGCCAGGCCATCTGGGAGCTCTCGGCCTCTGCGGGCAACGGGATAGTGGTCGGGGTGATGAGGGCCAGCGGCTGCCTGTTCTCACCCTCCACTCTGCCCGTGGCCAGGCCTGTGCTCTTGCCAGGCCCATCTGGGCCAAACTTGGGGGCGACACCAGATTGTAGGGGAGGGTAGAAGAGACCTGGGTGGGGGAAATAGGCCCAGCCGGGACTGCCTTCCCGAGGGCCCGGTGCCCAAGGCCAGGCGTGGGCAGTGGGGACCGGCCCTGGCTACACTCAGCTGCCCCCTGCGGGCACACCCAAACTGGCAAGCAGCAGCAAGGACAGGAGCAACATGGAGGGTGGCCGTGGCGGGTGGGTGACACGCCAGGCTTCTCCACCATGCTGCAGCTCACGGCCCACTAGTGCCGCCCCGCGGTGCACGTTCCTGCACACGCGTGCACTCACACACACGCACGCGCGCGCGCACACACACACACACACACACAAGCATGTCCCCTTTGATCTCCAAAGGACACTCCATTTACAAGCCCCTCATCGCAGCTGGCTTTTCGGGGCCTGTCCGCTAATGTCCCGAGTAACGGGATTTGGCACCTCTGATCCATCTCGGTCTGGCTGCTCCCCGGTACAGGTGGACATTTTTTTCCTTTCTCGCATTTTTCTTGCCTTTAAAAAAAAAAAAAACTCCCTAAACGGCACTGACTTGACATGGCTTGTGGCCCAGGCCTGCGCGTGGGGCCGGAATGGGGGCCAGGTGGCCAGCTCGCTGAGCGCCTGGCCAGTTGGGGGTCTTTGATGCCGCCTCCACGGGAAATCTGAGTGAAAGACACGGGAGCACGATTTTCGGGACTGACGGTGCGGTGGGATTCATCCTGCCTCGTGCGGTTCCCTTTGTCTCTCTCCCTGTGACCCTTGTTTGGGCCGTCTGGGGAGAGGGTCCCAGGCTGAGGATGGGGTGGGGACGTGGGTGCGAGCGTGTGCGGGAGGGTGCAGAGGGCAGGGGGGCTGAGGGCAGGGCCCCAGCCTTAAGAACAATGGGCAGCAGGGAGCACATCCACCTGTCCGCCCGCTCTTCTGTCCATCTGTTGGCCCGCCTGGCTTACCTCACCTGCCTGGCTCCGTGTGCCTGCTCGCGCCCCACCATCCCGCGGTCCGCCATGATGGGCTTGGCTGTCTGTCTGAGCACTTTCAGTCACTCCAGGACGCGGGTCCCTGCTCTTGGCCACTGTGTGGCTGGGAGGAAGAAGTGTGACTCTGGGCTGCAGCTCGGGCTCCCACTGCCGATTGGCTGAGGCAGGGACCAGATGACGGCCTCAGAACCCTATGGTAGCCATGGCAACCAGCCCCTTTAGACACCGCCACCCCCTGAGCCACTCCTGACTGCCGAGGGAGCAGGCAGTACCGCCGTGGGCCCACACACTGGGTCCCCTCCGAGTGTCGGGTCAGGCATCACAGGACACTGTTCCTACACCAGCTGTTGAGTGCGTGTGCGTGCGTGTTTGTGTTTCATGTACATCCAGTGTGAAGGGTCCGGGTCCCTCTCGGGACATGTCCCAGCCCACTCTGGGTCCTGCCTGACCACCTGCTGGAAGCAGGAATAATGTCTTTGCAGCCTGCACTTCGAGGAGGATTTCAGGTCAGGCTTGCCCCAGGGGCTGAAGGCCAGGCATCTGGTAAGAAAATAATGGGTGAGGGCAGTGGGAGAAAGGGCAGGGGAACTCATCATACTAAGGGACACAGAGCCAAGCTCTCAATCCACCTGAGACCCTCAAGGGGCCTTCCAGCTTTTTCTCTGCCTGCCAACCCCTCCTCCACTCTCACCAACCTAGTGAACACAAAGACAGGCTCACCCTGTCCCCTCTCAAGAGCCTTCAGAGGCCCCAGCCTGGCCAGCCCTGTTGCTTCACAGACCCTGTGTCCTCAGTCCGGCGGGACTCTGGAACCTCAGTCACACCAAGCACTCCCCAACCCTGCAGAAACTAACCACACACCTGTGACTTTGTACCTGCTCTTCCCTTGGCCTGAACCCCCTGGGTCTGTCCGCGACCAGCCCCTTGGTAAGGGTTTCCTGGATGTCTCAAGACCAGTGCTTCTCATCAAGAGTTCAACACAGCATCTCCCTGAGGACTGACCACCCCGGAGCCAACCCACCCCGGTCTTTAGACAGTCCACGCATCAAACACCATCAAGGCCCCCACGAGACATCTACCTGAGAGCCCTGGGAAGCCACATCCCACTTCCTGGATCACGTCCAGCCCACGCTTGCTGGAGAAAACAAGTAAGCAACAGTTGCGGGCCTCTGAGGACTCGTGAGCCCCAGGTCTTTGGGAAGAGGCCACGGCGGCAGGTGCCCAGGGGCTGCTGAGGAAGCCGCTGCCAAGGTCAGAGGGACCTGGAAAACAGAATCTGGAAAACAGGTCCGTAGTGGTTGTACGTCCAAGGGAAATGGGCTCAGGCGGGGCCAGGTGGGGCCCAGAGCTACATGGCCCCGAAGCTGCTCAGCCGGCCCAGGCACCTGGCCCCAGACTTCTCCATACGGGCTTGGCTTCACCCCAATTTGCTCAGTCACAAGCAAGCCCCCAGCTTCAAGGGCCTCCCTCACCCCATGCTGGACACCACCAGCAGACAGGTCTTGTCCAGGGACAAGGTGTGGTTGGGGACATAGGTCTGGGTCCGCTGGAGTTGGGAGTTGCTGGGAGCTGCATTCTGGGGCTCAGGGAGAGCTTGGGAAGGGCTCTGGCATGCTGTGGCAGAGGGGGCCGATGGCGTAGGGCTGTTGCTGCTTAGCCAGTCCATGTGACCCAGGCTCCGGCTTGGGGGCAGGCGGCTGGTGGGGTGAAGGGCATCTGGAGCAGAGGCTCCAGAGGGAAAGAGACAGTGCCCGTGGGTAGGCTTCACAAGAGCTCTTCCGGGCTCCTAGCAGGGAGAAGCTGTGGACTTGCCTGTTCTCTTCACACCCCCAACCCTGCAAGCCGTACACCTGAGTGGGACTCATGCAAGACCCTCAAGGTAAGGGGCCGGCACAGAGCCATAGGCTGGGCCATGCCCTTCCTGACCTCAGGTGTCCTTCCTGGACCTCAAGACCCCATGGTGTTGATGGTCACTTGCCAGGGGCCCCTGCTGCCCAGGTCCCAAGGGACTACTCTGTCCATAGCCAGTGACGGTCAGCCCTCACAGGCTGGCTGGGCTGTCACTGAAACACACGAGCAAGGGCATTGCCCAAGGGCTCCTGGAGGGCTGAAGAGGGATGGGGCCCAGCCTGTCTGCCCACTGGGGCCAGCGCAGCGCAGTCTGTACTTCTGTGGGCTTGATGGTGATCAGTACCACTAGCCACCCCAATCTAGAGGCCCGAGGGCCTGCAGGGCCTCAGTGAGGGGACTGGAGACTCTCAGCAGACTAGT